>WNWK01030754.1:0-23255 GCA_009830355.1 Cherax destructor
AAAAAAGCTGGCAAGAAATTACAGAAATCTTATCCCAACTCCGAACACTTCTGGAGCAGAGGCACAGCCAGTAGCCTCCACTTCAGAACAACAGATATTAGTGCCAGCAAACAAAGCCCCCTACATACTGTCAATACGACGACATTTATCTTTGCAAATATACAGGGCAAAATTTTGAATATTTTAGGTTAAAACAGAAGCGTTATATTTATTAACAGGTTACATAAAAGCCATCAACAAGCAACAAAATACCTTTCGTCTGTTTGCGACTTTCACAGAGACCCACATAAAGGATCATTTTGACAACGAAATATGGATTCCAGGTTATATTTTATTCAGGGAACAAGAACGGGGTTGACCTGTACGTCACAGAGTCGCTCATCCGCTCAGAACTAATAAACACCTCAAATGATGTAGTTGAAGTTTTGGTGGTAAAGATTGAAAACCAAAACCTTGTCATTGTGGTTGTATACAAGCCTCCTGATGCAACTGTCCAACAATTCCAGGAACAGCTTTTGAAAATTGACCACTGTCTGGAAAATCTTCCAACTTCTGTCCCAAACATCTTCCTGCTGGTGATCTCAACTTAAGACACCTAAAGTGGAGGAATGTAGCAAATAATGTTTCAGCATAGACAACCCCAGGGGCAGCTCAGATGAAAATTCACACACATGAGCTATTAAATCTTTGTGACAAATTCACCTTAAACCAGCCAATAGTGGAGCCAACAAGACTGGAAAATACATTGGACCTTATCTTCACTAATAATGATGATCTTATTCGAAATATAAAAGTATCAAGGATAATACACTCAGATCACAACATAAAAGAGGTACAGATATGCATGCACAGGGCTCATGACCAGCATAAGGTTATCAGTTATGAGGGAGCCTTCACCAAATTCAACTTCAGTAATAAAAACATACAGTGGGATTAAATCAACCATGTCCTAAATGAAACAAGCTGGGAAGTTATCCTAAACAACACAGATCCAAACCTTCGCCTAGAAAGAATTAACTCTGTGGCACTTGAGATCTGCTCAAGGCACATTCCTTAAAGAGAAAGGAAGAGAAGATGTAAACTAGAAAGATAGAGACGCTCCCTATACAGGCGAAGGTGAAGAATTACAGAGCTGCTGATACTCCAGGTAAAGGTGCCAGTATATCTGAAATATGAAAGGAGGCACTGGTCGGAGAAATGGCAAATATCAAACTTAAGCTTAAGGAATCGTACTGGACACAAGAAACTCTGGAAGAACGTAAAGCCATAAATGAAATTGAAATAAACCCAAAATACTTCTTTTCTTATGCCAAATCTAAGGCAAAAACAACATCATGTATTGGATCCTTGCTCAAACGAGGTGGGACTTACACAGATTACAGCAAAGAAATGAGTGAGATACTGAAGTCCCAGTATGACTCACTGTTTGGTGAGCTGTTAACCTGACTAAGAGTCGATAATCTAAACGAATTTTTTTATGACCGAGATTCAAAATTTGGTTAATTCACAAATCTCTGATATCATCATAACACCACAAGACTTTGAAAAAAGCAATAAATGACATGCCTATGCACTCTGCCCCAGGCTCAGACTTGTGGAACTCAGTGTTCATCAAGAACTGCAAGAAGCTCCTGTTACGTGCCTTTAGCATTCTATGGAGAGGGAGCATGGAGATAGGGGTCATCCCACAGTCACTAAAACAACAGACATAGCCCCACTCCACAAAGGTGGCAGTAAAGCAATTGCAAAGAATTACAGACCGATAGCACTAACGTCCCATATCATAAAAATATTTGAAAGGGTTCTAAGAAACAAGATTGCCAACCACCTAGACACCTATCAATTACACAACCCAGGGTAGCATGGGTTTAGAGTAGGTCACTCCTGCCTATCCCAGCTACTGGACCACTATGGTGTTGGATGCTATGGAGGACAAACACAATGCGGATGCAGACTTTGCGAAAGCCTTCGTCAAGTGCGATCATGGTGTAATAGCACACAAATTGCGTGATAAATTAATAACAGGAAAAGTTGGTAGATGGATCTATAAGTTTCTAACAAACAGAACACAAAGAGTAACAGTAAACAGAGTAAAGTCAGAGGCGGCTACAGTGAAAAGCTCTGTTTCACAAAGCACAGCGCTCGCTCCCATCCTGTTCCTCATCCTTATGTCTGACATAGACAGAGAAGATATGTAAGCCGTGTCTTCCTTTGCCGATGATACCCGAATTTGCATAACATTGTCATCCATAGAAGAAACCGCAAGTCTCCAGGCGGACATCAACCAAATCTTTAAATGGGCCGCAGAAAACAATATGAAGTTCAATGAAGAGGAATTTCAATTACTCCGATATAGAAAACTCGAGGAAATTAAAACCGAATCAAAGTATAAAACAAATTCCAAACTAATGTGAAGGACCTAGGAGTGATAATGTAAGAGAGTCCCAATTTCAAAGATCACAATAATGTATCTACCACAGTTGCTAGGAAGAGGATAGGATGGATGATGAGAACCTTCAAAACAAGGGATGCCAAGCCCATGATGATTCCCTTCAAATCGCTTGTTGCTGTACACTAACGATCTTTTTCAAGGCAGGTGAAATTGCAGACCTGGAGAATGTACAGAGAACTTTCATGGCACATATAAGTACGATAAAGCACCTAAATTACTGGGAATGGTTGAAGTTCCTTTATTTGTACTCCTTGAAATGCAGGTGAGAAAGATACATGATAATATACACTTGGAAAATCCTAGAGGGTTTAGTCCCAAATCTGCACGTGAAAAATCACTCCCTAGGAAAGCAAAAGACTCGGCAGGCGATGCAATATTCCCCCAATGAAAACCAGGGGTGCCACGAGCACACAAGACAACACAGTAAGTGTCCGGGGCCCAAGATTGTTCAACTGCCTCCCAGCATATATAAGAGGCATTACCAATAGACGCCTGGCTGTCTTCAAGAAGGCGCTGAACAGACACCTAAAATCAGTACCTGACCAGCCGGGCTGTGGTTTGTACGTCGGCTTGCGTACGGCCAGTAGTAACAGCCTGGTTGATTAGGCCCTGATCCACCAAGAGGCCTGGTCACAGACCGGGCCGCGGGGGCGTTGACTCCCGAAACCCTCTCAAGGTATACTCCAGGTAAAAGTGACATGTCAGGTCACATGTCAGATAAAAGTGACATGTCAAGTAAAGGGGAATTTTATGCATTAAAACTGAATCTAATCTATATAATCCTAATCTTATATTCAATCACTATTATAACACTTGATTCTATGACGCTTCCCTCAAGCATGAATGTGACTGATTCAACTTTGTGTGTTTTCTGAAGATCAGCGGCGTGACTGAAATCTCTCACATGAATAAATAGAGCAGTTGACTTGTCCAGTTCTAATGCTGTGTTTGTTGCTGTAATCTTAACTCATTTTTTTTTTGTCCAAGGAATTTCGTAAACACCACCACCCCCATTTTTGTTTCTAGACAACATTTTCAACCCTAAAATAAAAAAAAGAAACAAAGAACTGAGAATATGTAGGTTCTGCCGTATCGTGATATTCTTTCTCTTCTTATGAACTGCAAAATCAAAGGTGTATATAAAAAAAAATATTTTATATAAAAAAAATTGATTAAGAATTCCAGCAGAAGTTAAATATTTTCATAAGAGGAGCCAGTTACCATTACTCTGGTGGCCTGGTGGCTAAAGCTCTCGTTTCACACGGCGAGGGTCTGGGTTTGATCCCCAGCCAGGGTAGAAACACTGGGCTTGTTTCTTTACACCTGTTATCTATGTTCACCCATCAGTGTAAAATGGGTACCTGGGTGTTAGTCGACTGGTGTGGGTCGCATCCTGGGACACTGACCTAATTTGCCCAAAATGCTCAGCATAACAAGGGACTTTCTATATAGTAGTATGTCATTGATGTCAGCTACGACTGTATACCTTGTACATGTACTTGTAGTAAATAAAGATATTATTATTATTATTATTATTATTATTATTATTATTATTATTATTATTATTATTATTATTATTATTATTATTATTATTATTATTATTATTACTACTACTACTACTACTACTCCAGAGCAAGAAGCCTGGCAGTGGCCATGCATGTCCCAGCAAGCAGAGATAATGTTGAATGAGACACTTGTGCAACATTTGCAAATCTTTATTGAGGAAACGCTTCAGCAGCCAGCGGCTTCTTCAGTCCCATACAGAGAAGGAGAAAGATGAAGAGGAGTGTGAGGTAATCCTGGAGTCGAGGTGTTTAGTCCATCAGTTTTGAAAAAAGTACAGCATATGTTAGGTAAGGTTTGTCAGACGCGGGTCTTAGTCATAGGATGACCCACAGCTGGAGCTTCTGGTAATCTGACCGAGGCCTTCCGCTGGCCTACTGATCCAACTCTTTAAAAATCATGGTTATAATTATGACCATTGTTGTTACCAAAGCATATGCTCGGAGAAGAAGAAGGAGGCGGAGTCGCTACTAGAAAACTCCTCGTGTGTAAATAGGTCGCGCGGAAGTTGCTTCTTTGATCACTAGGCGAGCGCCTCTGAATCTCATAAGGTTGAAGGGGTTTCTGTGTTGCAAAAGTGTCAGTAAGACTACTGTTGCATGCAAAGAGTATGTAACCTTTATTCGGAGCATGTTAAACACACCCACATAGGCTCCCCTCCAACCAGCGAACCATCGTTAAGGGTTTGGTGATGGGGGCCCCATCATCAAATCAACGACTCGGTTCAGCTAATTAAAATGCGAGTTTAACAATGACAAAGGTGACGTGGTTACCACTCGCGGTTTGTCATTGGAATTCCTGCATAGAGCTGGTTGTGGAAAGTTGTCTGTCTTTTGGCTGCTGCTTAGCCTAGACAACTGTGGCGTGCACTAAACACTACTCCTTTGTATATAGTGTACATATGTGTAAATAGCACTTTGTTATACTTGGTGAAGGAAAAGACAAAAGTCTTATATAATCACAATTACTTGGTGAAGGAAAAGATAAAAGTTTGGAATTAATCTAGCTGATTTTTGAAAGAAATACAATTTCAATACATCTTCTACTGTGTTTCTTTGCTCCAAGCTCCCTTTACACTCAGGTTAACAGGCCATTGAACCTGAGGTTGTAATAACTACTCTTCCACCTCACGTAGTACATATATATATATACTCCTTCAGTGCATTGTACGGACATCAGGTGTTCAACGCACCTCCAGAGTTGCTCTGGCACTCGGGCTGTTATCCCAGTGAGGAATGTCTCAAATGGTGCAGATCTTTTGAGAGTAGAAAGCCTCATACCAGCGAGAACACCGGCCCTGACTCCACTTGAACCCAAGACGTGCTGTACCCCAGCTGCAGGGCGTATAGTCGCAGTAGCTTTCAACATCATCTTTACAGGGAAACCTTTACCTTCATTGTCATTATCTTTGATCTCTCACGATGAGCTACTCAAACAGTGTCAACATTAAACCTTGCAAGTGAAGCTTACCACTATTCTGACGCTCCAGGACGCCTTCATTGTCGTGTGCAACGATGATGTTGAGACTGAAAAGCTGCTCACCACCGCCGCCACCACCACTCTCACTGACCCAGGCTTTGCCGTCATGTCCTCTCCGGCTTTAAGGGCCAAAAGGACTGTCTTCCTCAGGAAACTGGACAAATTTCTTACTTCACAGCCCACTGATGACCTCAAGACCTCCACTGAAGACCAGAACTCCTGGACTACAGTGGAGCGCATTACCAAAATTCCTACTGCTTCATCCATATTAAAAATCACTTTTACTGGTTTGACCATGGCTGCCCATGCTGTGGCTGAGAGTCTGGCCATCTATTATTACTTCATAAGCCCCAGTTATATTGAAGCAGAAAGGTACCACCATATCCCACACTGCTAGAATTGCTATTCTTATATGCACAGCACTAAGGACTGCCCCATTAAGGACAGGAAGTTCTGGACGACCTGTGGTTGTGAGGGCCACGATTTCAAGACCTGATCCAGTACCACTCCACCAACACCAACTTGCCTGAATTACAAGAGCAATCACCACACTCTTGCTGCAAAATGTCCTACACGGCGTGAAATACTGAAAAAAACTCAAGAAACAGCACAGAAGTCTTCTTCCAGATCTCCCACTTACGCTGCTATCATCAAATTACAGGCTGATACCACTAAACTTCTTCATGCTACCCAACCCTCCACCTCCACCGTCATACCTGACTGTGACCCATCCAAAATTTACTACGGTACAGTGTAAGCTCATATGCAGAATATGGCTCTTCCTGGAACCTTCAACACCACCATTAATGAGTCTTCAGATTGAACAGCATGCCAGAGTTTACTTTCTCTGCTTCCCCACCTTCTTCAGTCATACTCAAGACCACCTCAAATAATGTCAATGTTTCCACACAAGTAAGCTCCTCTCAAACAGCTCCTCTACCACCACCGCCTTCATGTGACGAGACTCCTCCAAATCCCACCAATGAGAGGCCACCATCGACTTCTTCCACCACTACTGCAATGGACCAATCAGCCAGCACCATCGAAGACTCGCCCTCTGAATCTTCTTCTGAGGAAGAGGAGAAAGATGTTGATGACTCCTGCACCAGCTCACCTACTTGGGACAACCTGCCTTTCTACACATCTCCTTCGAATTAGGACACAATGACCTGCACAGAACTGTACAAAGGGCTTTGTGCTGGGTCTGTTAAATTCGCTTGTGAGTCTCCACACTATTTCACTTTTACCCAAGTTCTGGAGTTCGTCAAACCACTCTGTTTTACTTTTGGTAATAAAACAAAACTGTACCACCTCTCCAAAACCAACTTAAAGAAATTTGAGAACTGCTCTTCCTCAAATACTCCACGCTAAATAACACCTACAATTGTGCTGCCACTGTTGTCCTCACCTGCCCCCAAGCCTGCTGCAAGCTACCCAAGAATCAAGATAGAGATTTTGCCACAGAAGTGGCTAGTTTATTGTGCACCCGATATCCATCCTGTGGACGGTAGCGCAAGAGCATATGGATACACAAAAGGCCTAGGAGCTAGGCCCCAAAAGGGTTAACAATTGTACATTTGGATTTATATCTACAGTTCACTTATCTGTTACAAGCAAATTTAGGAAATTTGCTTAGTATAAATGGTATCTTATTTTCATTAATAAGATATCTTGACATGTCACATAGGTTATTATACTGTCTATCTCTATATTCCTCAATAAGTGGACAATTAAGCACATAGTGTTCAAGACAGTGACCATATGCCTGATCACATAATTTGCATTTAGTTTAATCATCATCTGTGTGTCTCCCAAACTGCCAGAAGTACTTGTAGCCAAGCCTAAGCCTGGCCATTACAACATCAGTCAGTCTGTTCACATTGCAAGTTGCTCCATAAACATACTTATCTATGTTCATGTTATCATAGTGGGTTATAGATCTACTCAGGCTTCTAACTGCATTCCTATATTATTATAATCAAAGAGAAGCGCTAAACCACAAGGGTTATACAGGGTCGTATAACCCTTGAGCAGTTGCTTTAACAAGTGATTTAAGGAAGGGATTACTAGCAATGAGCTTCTTGGGAGGGACTTGCAGGTATGTGATATTAAATGAACACATCTTCCATGGAGGGGTGAAATGCTCTTGTTGCCTACAGTGATACAATTCATGCAGGTTGTAAAACTTAATGTAATTGCATGTTTTCACAATCCATTTAGATCTGTGAGTATTTACTTCTAGCCATTTAGTAAGATTCATTGTGACAGTGTCTGGTTCATTTCTTAACATTCTAATACCAAGTACAGTGTTAATCTCAACAATCCTATCACTGATACTAGTAATACCAAGCTCCTTCCTCATATTAAGAACCCTTGAAGATTTGGGACAGCCAAGAATAATTCTGAGAGCTTCATTTTGCATTAACTCCAAGGGTCAGAGAGAACTTTCTCTAGCTAGAATCAAGACTTCCACCATCTAAAAACGATGCATTCTCGTCCTCAGACTACCCCTCCTGCTTCTCCAGTCCGCCCCACGAGCGCCTACCTGCTGGGTTAAGCCCTGGCAATATTTCTTCTACTCATAACCTTCCCCTCACCAATCTACTCTTTCCCTATCCCCACTTCCCCGCTCACCCCACAAGGGTCTTACCTACTTTCTTGTCCTGTCTTATATTGGGCGTCGACGACGATTGTAGCTAACTGCTACACCACTTGTCCTGCAGAGGACTCACCGTGCCCTTGTCATGAGGCTGCCCCAGCCATAGGGTTGTAAACAGTATATCACTTGTACAAATTCCGACACTCCTTCGAGAGCCACTGCCACTGCCACGGGCACGGGCAGGACCCATCCTGGCAAACCTACATAAACCTGACTTGCACTGTATGGTACTTCTGTGATTTCATCAGAGGTGGTAGAGTACCTCCCTACTATGTAAATCTGAGGTGGAAGGTAGGAGAGGGAGGGATCATTCCTGGGAGTGTTGGAGGGAGGAAGTGACACAGGCTTTGAGTGTACTAGTGTAAGGACATCAACAAGCTCGTGTTAGTGTGTTAGAACATCAACAAGCTTGTGCTAACATGTTAGAACATCAACAAGCTTGTGCTAACATGTTAGAACATCAACAAAAGGTGAAAGGGAGGCTCGAACCATGTTCCTGAGACTGTGGTTTTGAGGGAGTGAAGATGGATTTACCGTGAAAACTACTGTGGACATGGGAGGGTCAGTAGTGTTACAGTCGGTAACCACTGATACACAGGACACAGCGGTATTATCTGTGAAACTTTCCTAACTAGAAGCCCCGTAGCTCAGCGGTAAAGTTCCGGTACTCTTAATTTCGGGACCTTCCCCAACACCAACACACCTTCCCCAACACCAACCTACCTTCTCCAACACCAACACACCTTCTCCACCACCAACACACCTTCCCCAACACCAACATACCTTCTCCAACACCAACACACCTTCCCCGACACCAACACACCCTCCCCAACACAAATACACCAGCCCCCAACACCAACACACCTGCCACAACACCAACACACCAGCCCCAACATACCTTCCCCAACACCAACACAACTTCCCCAAAACCAACACACCTTCCCCAACACCAACATACCTGCCCCAACACCAGCACACCTTCCCAACCACCAACACACCTGCCCCACCACCAAAACACCTTCCCCAACACCAACACACCTTCCCCACCACCAACACACCTTCCCAACACCAACACCTGCCACAACAACATCACACCTGCCACGACACCAACACACCTTCCACAACACCAACACACCTGCCCCAACACCAACACGCCTTCCCCACCACCAACACACCTTCCTCAACACCAACACACCTTTCCCACCACCAACACACCTTCCCCAACACAACACACCTGCCACAACACCAACACATCCGCCACAACGCCAACACACCTTCCCCACCACCAACACACCTGCCACAACACCAACACACCTGTCACAACACCAATACACCTTCCCCACCAACAACACATCTGCCCCAACACCAACACACCTCCCCAAACACCAACACACCTGCCCCAACACACCTTCCCAAGCACCAACACACCTGCCCCAACACAAATACACCTGCCCCAGCACCAACACACCTTCCCAAACACCAACACACCTTACCCAATACCAACAGACCTTCCCCAACACTAACACACCTTCCCCAACACTAACACACCTTCCCCACCACCAACACACCTGCCAGAACACCAACACACCTTCCCCAACACCAACACACCTGCCACAACCTTAATACATCTTACCCAACACCAATACACCTTCCCCAACACCAACGCACCTTCCCCAACACCAACACACCTTCTCCGCCATCTTCACACCCCCCCAACACCAACTCACTTGCCTCAACACCAACACACCTGCCCCAACACACCTGCCCCAACACACCTGCCCCAGCACCAGCACACCTGCCCCAACACCAACACACCTACCTGCCCCAACACACCCTGGTAATATCAATACACTTCATCACACGTCCTGGGGTAAGCAATGAATGGAAGATACCTTATAGAAGGAGGGGTGGCAGAGGGTAGGGGAAGATAAAGCCAGTGTATTATATGAGGAAGAAGAAAATGGTGAGGCTTATACGCCCTGGCTTGGGGTTAGAGGATGAGAGGAGCGTGGTTTGTATGGAATGAGAGGGGTGTGGTTTGTATAGTATAAGAGAGGGGCGTTACTTGTATGGTATGAGAAGGGCGTTGCTTGTATAGTACGAGATGGGGGCGTGGCTTGTATGGTATGAGAGGGGGCGTGGTTTGTGTGGTATGAAAGGGGCGCGGCTTGTGTGGTACGAGAGGGGCGTGGTTTGTATGGTATGAGAGGAGCGTGGTTTGTGTGGTATGAGAGGGGCGTGGCTTGTATGGTATGAGAGGAATGTGGTTTGTGTGAGGTGAAAGGGCCGTGGCTTCTGGGTAAGTAAGAGGGGCGTGGCTTCTGAGTAAGTAAGAGGGGCGTGGTTTGTGTGAGGTTAGAGTGGCGTGGCTTGTTTGGGTGAGAAGGGCGTGGCTTGTTAGTGGGTGAGAAGGGCGTGGCTTGTTAGTGGGTGAGAGGGGAGTGGTTTATGGGAGGTGAGAGAGGCGTAGCCTATGGATGGGTAAGATGGGCCTGGTTTATGGGTGGGTGAGAGGGGTGTGGCTTATGGGAGTGAGAGGGGCGTGGCTTGTGGATACACCCGCAGTGTGCTGCTGTCAGGGTTACAGAGTGGGAACAACACTTGACTTGCCCTCTCATAGTCCAACACTCATGAACACTTATATGCGTGATGCCATGTGTCAGCCTGAGATGGGAGACCCCAGCAGTGTCAGCCTGAGCTGGGAGATTCCAGTAGTATCAGCCTGAGCTGGGAGACTCCAGTAGTGTCAGCCTGAGCTAGGAGACTCCAGTAGTGTCAGCCTGAGCAAGGAGACTCCAGTAGTGTCAGCCTGAGCAAGGAGACTCCAGTAGTGTCAGCCTGAGATGGGAGACCCCAGTAGTGTCAGCCTGAGATGGGAGACCCCAGTAGTGTCAGCCTGAGATGGGAGACCCCAGTAGTGTCAGCCTGAGCAAGGAGACTCCAGTAGTGTCAGCCTGAGATGGGAGACCCCAGTAGTGTCAGCCTGAGATGGGAGACCCCAGTAGTGTCAGCCTGAGATGGGAGACCCCAGTAGTGTCAGCCTGAGCTGGGAGATTCCAGTAGTATCTGCCTGAGCTGGGAGACTCCAGTAGTGTCAGCCTGAGCTAGGAGACTCCAGTAGTGTCAGCCTGAGCAAGGAGGCTCCAGTAGTGTCAGCCTGAGCAAGGAGACTCCAGTAGTGTCAGCCTGAGCTGGAAGACTCCAGTAGTGTCAGCCTGAGCTGAGAGATTCCAGTAGTGTCAGCCTGAGCTAAGAGACTCCAGTAGTGTCAGCCTGAGCAAGGAGACTCCAGTAGTGTCAGCCTGAGCTAGGAGACTCCAGTAGTGTCAGCCTGAGCTAGGAGACTCCAGTAGTGTCAGCCTGAGCTAGGAGACTCCAGTAGTGTCAGCCTGAGCTAGGAGACTCCAGTAGTGTCAGCCTGAGCTAGGAGACTCCAGTAGTGTCAGCCTGAGCAAGGAGACTCCAGTAGTATCAGCCTGAGCTGGGAGAATCCAGTAGTGTCAGCCTGAGCTGGAGACTCCAGTGTAGTTAGCTGGAGACTCCAGTAGTGCTGAGCTGGGGACTCCAGTAGTGTCAGCCTGAGCAGGAGACCCATAGTGTCAGCCTGAGCTGGGAGACCAGTAGTGTCAGCGTGAGCTGGAGACTCCAGTAGTGTCAGCAGCAGGGCCAGAGTGTCAGCAGGATCAGGGCACTGAGGAACCAGAGTCTGTGAGCCAGAGTGCAGGTGGACCCAGGTGCATGAGCTGAGATCAGTAGTTCCCTGATAGACTCAGTGTGTACCTGGCGGACCCAGTAGTGTCCTGAGCGAGCTCATGTCACTGAGCGAGACTCAGAGTGTCACCTGAGCTGGAGACTCCAGTAGTGTCAACCTGAGCTGGAGACTCCAGTAGTGTCACTGAGCTGGAGACTCAGTAGTGTCAGCTGAGCGGAGATCCAGTAGTGTCACCTGAGCTGGAGACCAGTGTCAGCCGAGCTGGAGACTCCAGTAGGTCACCTGAGCTGGAGACTCCAGTAGTGTCACTGAGCGGAGACCAGTAGTGTCACCTGAGCTGAGACTCCAGAGTGTCAGCTGAGCGAGACCCAGTAGTGTCACCTGAGCTGGAGACTCCAGTGCACCTGAGCTGGAGACTCCAGTAGTGCAGGCGAGACTCCAGTAGTGTCACCTGAGCTGGAGACTCAGTGTGTCAGCCTGAGCTGGAGACTCAGGTGTCACTGAGCTGGAGACTCAGTAGGTCACCTGAGCTGGAGACTCAGTAGTTCCAGCTGGAGACTCAGTAGTGTCACCTGAGCGAGACTCCAGCAGCTGGCGGAGATCAGGCACCTGAGTGGGACCCATAGTGTCAGCCCAAGATTGTTCACTGGCGAGACTCCAGGTTCAGCCTGAGCGGACTCAGCACCTAGCGGAGACCAGCCAGCCTGGCACCGGACTATCAGTTACCGAGCTGGAGACTCGGCGTGACTGAATCCAGTAGTGTCACTGAGCTGAGACTCAGTAGTGTCACTGAGTGGAGACTCCAGTAGTCAACCTGAGCTGGAGACTCCAGTAGTGTCACGGCTGAGACCCAGTAGGTCACTGAGTGGAGACCCAGAGTGTCACCGAGCTGAGATCCAGTGTGTCACCTGAGCTGAGACTCAGTAGTGTCACTGAGCTGGAGACTCCAGTAGGTAACCTGAGCTGGAGACTCAGTAGTGTCACTGAGCTGAGACTCAGTAGTGTCAACCTGAGCTGGAGACTCAGAGTTCACCTGAGCGAGACTCCAGTAGGTCAACCGAGCTGAGACCAGTAGTGCTGAGCTCAGACTCCAGAGTGCACCTGAGCGGAGACTCCAGAGTGTCACCGAGCTGGGAGACTCAGTAGTGCAACCTGAGCTGAGACTCCAGAGTGTCACCTGAGCTGGAGATCCAGAGTCACCGAGCGGAGACTCAGAGTCAACCTAGCTGGAGACTCAGAGTCACCTGAGCTGGAGACTCCAGTAGTGTCACTGAGCTGGACTCAGAGTGTCACCGAGCTGGAGACTCAGTAGTGTCACCTGAGCGGGACTCAAGTGTCACCTGAGCTGGAGACTCAGTAGTCACTGAGCGGAGACCAATGTACCTGAGCTGGAGACTCAGTAGGTCCTGAGCGGGCAGTGCACTGGCTGAACCAGAACAAGACTCAGATGTCACTCCCGGTCATGAGGCCCAAGTGAGCTGGGAGACTCCAGTAGTGTCAGCCTGAGCAGGAGACTCAGGTGTCAGCCTGAGCTGGGAGACTCCAGTAGTGTCAGCCTGAGCTGGGAGACTCCAGTAGTGTCAGCCTGAGCTGGGAGACTCCAGTAGTGTCAGCCTGAGCTGGGAGACTCCAGTAGTCAGCCTGAGCTGGAGACTCCAGTAGTGTCAGCCTGAGCTGGGAGACTCCAGTAGTGTCAGCCTGAGCTGGGAGACTCCAGTAGGTCAGCCTGAGCAGGGAGACTCCAGTAGTGTCAGCCTGAGCTGGAGACTCAGTAGTGTCACCGAGCTAGACTCCAGAGTGTCTGAGTGAGATCCAGAGTGTCACTGAGCAGGACCAGTAGTGTCAACCTGAGCTAGGAGACTCCAGTAGTTCAGCCTGAGCTGGAGACTCCAGTAGTGTCAGCCTGAGCTGGGAGACTCCAGTAGTGTCAGCCTGAGCTAGGAGACTCCAGTAGTGCAGCCTGAGCTGGGAGACTCCAGTAGTGTCAGCCTGAGCTGGGAGACTCCAGTAGTATCAGCCTGAGCTGGGAGACTCCAGTAGTGTCAACCTGAGCTCAGACTCAGTAGTATCAGCCTGAGCTGGGAGACTCCAGTAGTGTCAGCCTGAGCTAGGAGACTCCAGTAGTGTCAGCCTGAGCTGGAGACTCCAGTAGTGTCAGCCTGAGCTGGAGACTCCAGTAGTGTCAGCCTGAGCTAGGAGACTCAGTAGTGTCAGCCTGAGCTGGCAGACTCCAGCAGTGTCAGCCTGAGCTGGGAGACTCCAGTAGTGTCACCTGAGCTAGGAGACTCCAGTAGTGTCAGCCTGAGCTGGAGACTCCAGTAGTGTCAGCCTGAGCTGGGAGACTCCAGTAGTGTCAACCTGAGCTGGAGACTCCAGTAGTGTCAGCCTGAGCTGGGAGACTCCAGAGTGTCAGCCTGAGCTGGGAGACTCCAGTAGTTCAGCCTGAGCTGGGAGACTCCAGTAGTGTCAACCTGAGCTGGAGACTCCAGTAGTTCAGCCTGAGCTGGAGACTCCAGTAGTGTCAACCTGAGCTGGAGACTCCAGTAGTGTCAGCCTGAGCTGGAGACTCCAGTAGTGTCAGCCTGAGCTGGAGACTCCAGTAGTGTCAAGCCTGAGCTGGAGACTCAGTAGTGTCAGCCTGAGCTGGGAGACTCCAGTAGTGTCAGCCTGAGCTAGGAGACTCCAGTAGTGTCAGCCTGAGCTGGGAGACTCCAGTAGTGTCAGCCTGAGCTAGGAGACTCCAGTAGTGTCAGCCTGAGCTGGGAGACTCCAGTAGTGTCAGCCTGAGCTGGGAGACTCCAGTAGTGTCAACCTGAGCTAGGAGACTCCAGTAGTGTCAACCTGAGCTGGGAGACTCCAGTAGTGTCAACCTGAGCTAGGAGACTCCAGTAGTGTCAGCCTGAGCAAGGAGACTCCAGTAGTGTCAGCCTGAGCTGGGAGACTCCAGTAGTGTCAACCTGAGCTAGGAGACTCCAGTAGTATCAGCCTGAGCTGGGAGACTCCAGTAGTGTCAACCTGAGCTAGGAGACTCCAGTAGTGTCAGCCTGAGCAAGGAGACTCCAGTAGTGTCAGCCTGAGCTGGGAGACTCCAGTAGTGTCAGCCTGAGCTGGGAGACTCCAGTAGTGTCAGAATGACAGAGAAGGCAGAGAAGTGTGGTGTCATTCTTGCAGTTATTCTAATATTGTTGTCGTAGCTACCCAGCACAGCAGCAGTTACTCTAGTTCTTACTTGGGAATTATCATCTCTCAGTACCGCTTTTCCTACCATAGGGGATAATACAATTGATTATATATATATATATATATATATATATATATATATATATATATATATATATATATATATATATATATATATATGAGGAGGCAAAAGTAAAGGCTTGACATTAGGAGAAAGGGGTGTGGTTTTAGGTATAGAAAGGGAAAGTTAACATGACTTTAAGATGAAGAAATGGAAAATTGAAGTGCCTTTAGGAGAAAAGAAGTGAATAAAGGGGCTCTTTACTAGATGGGAAGGGGCGTGGTTTTACTAGAGGGGGGGGAGTAGGGTGCGTGGCTTTACGGGAGAAGGGAGGGAAGAGGGGCGTGGCTTGTGGGTGAGTGTGGAGGGGAGGGAGGAGGAAAAGGGGAGATAACGTCATGGCTGTCATCCTCTCCTCCTCTCCTCTGTTTGCCCCTCTCTCTCTCTCTCTCTCACTCACTCTCACTCTCTCCCCTTGTTCTAGGGTAGTCTTCATCCTTGTTTACTGTTATTCTTCTTATTATCAGTCTTGTGTTGTCCTCCCTCTCATCAGACTGTACTCGCACCTCAGTACTCTTGTTTGAGTACGCTTATGATATAATATTTACAGGAGTTACATATAATTTCGTCTGCCGGCGCCAGCAGGCATAACACTGCACCTTCACAACAAGGGAAAAATACAGGCTGGAATTTCACACCAATTCCACGACAGGCCTGGTCACAGACCGGGCCGCGGGGGCGTTGACCCCCGGAACCCTCTCCAGGTATACTCCAGGTATACAGCGCAGGGTAAAAAAAAAAAATCTACGATTGCGCGCGAGAAAATATCTACGATTGCGCGGGAAACCAAAAAATAAGAGTCGACGATTGCGCACTGGGGGTGGGGAGATAAAAAGTGGGGGTGGGGGAGATATAAAGTGGGGGTGGGGGCTACCACCACGCGTCATTTCTTACAATTTTTTTTCATTTTAATCTAAAACAAAACAGGAGAGTCCATAAGCATTAGCTGTGATACAGAGAAGGAATTTTTTTATTATTTTTTATACAGCTTACTCCAATATATATATACGTCCCACAATTTTATATATATATATATATATATATATATATATATATATATATATATATGTATATTATATACTATATATATATATATATATATATATATATATATATATATATATATGTATATATATATATATATATATATATATATATATATTATATATATATATATATATATATATATATATATATATATATATATATATATATTATATGTATATTATTTGTACCAAGTACCATCTATATATAATATATATATATATATAAACGTGATCAAAAATATTCAATCATGGGAGAGGAGGTCTTGGCCTCTGAGCGGGTCCCGGCGACTCCACTTCCCCGACCCTTACTCCAGCTGATTAAATCCGCGGGGAAGGGAGTCAGCCGGAACAACGGCCAACTAATATTTTTTTTTTTTGAGGTGGGGGGAGGAGGGGAGGGGATGGTTGTGGCAGTACTACCTTGGGGGGAGGACCGGGGGTCTATGTGGGTATTTGTTGTTTGTTAATTTTATTCGGTTATTGTCTTAACATGATAAAAACCTGGCGTCCCCCCCCCAGGGGCTGACCATTAAATATGCATCATTTAATCGCTTAAACGCAAGAGTATTTGAGGTTGGGGGAGGGGTGGGGGGAAGAGGGGGGTGTTCAACCCCTCCCCCGCAAACCCGTCTTGATGAATATATCGCGGGGGGAGGGGAGGGGGAGGTAGGGGGGGTCTTCATAATCCCAAAAGTTAGGTTGATGAAAGTTTTCATGTCCTAAAAGGAAGTAATTTATCCAGATTCGACTTTTAATCTGACGGTGGAGCTTTAGAGCTGGAGGGCGAGCTGCTGCTGCTGCTGCTGCTGCTGCTGGGCGAGCTGGTGAGCTGCTGCTGCTTCTCTCTGCGCTCAAACTCACTCCCAGCCGTTCATATATATTTTCCTCTGGGCTTATTTTGAATTCCCTTCCATCCCACTCCTCCCTCCCATCCCACTCCTAATCCCATCCTTTCCCTCCCCTCCCTCCCTCCCCTCCCACCCCTCCCATCCTTTCCCTCCCACCCCTCCTCCCATCCCACCTCTCCCAACCCACCCTCCCTCCCATCCCACCCCTCCCTCCCATCCCACCCCTCCCTCCCATCCCACACATCCCATCCCACCCCTCCCCTCCCATCCCACCCATCCCCTCCCATCCCACCCCTCCTCTCCCCTCCCCAGGCAATAATTAATGTCACCTTAATAGCTGCACTCATTAAGCAGTCAAGGTAATGAGTGTGTGATGGTATGTGATGGTTGACCCAGCCTGTGTACTCACCTAATTATGATTGCAGGAGTCGAGTCATAGCTTCTTGCCCCCCTTCTCTCTACTGATCGCTACTAGGTCTCACTCTCCCTGCTCCATGAGCTTTACCATACCTCTTCTTAAATCTATGTATGGATTCTGCCTCCACTACATCACTTCCCAGACTATTCCACTTCCTGACAACTCTGTGACTGAAGAAATACTTCCTAACATCCCTGTGACTCATCTGAGTCTTCAACTTCCAATTGTGACCCCTTGTTGCTGTGTCCCATCTATGGAACATCCTGTCTCTGTCCACTTTGTCGATTTCTCTCAGTATTTTACATGTCGTGATCATGTCCCCCCAGTGTCGTCAGGTCGATTTCCCTTAACCTCTCCTCGTAGGACATGCCCTTCAGCTCCGGGACTAGTCTTGTTGCAAACCTTTGCACTTTCTCTAATTTCTTGACGTGTTTGACCAGGTATGGATTACATACTGGTGTTGCGTACTCCAGTATGGGCCTGACGAACTCAGTGTACATAGTCTTGAACGATTTCTTACTGAGATGTCTGGACGCTATTCTTAGGTTTGCCAGGCGCCCATATGCTGCAGCAGGTGCACCTCAGGAGATGTGCTCGGTATTATACTCACCCCAAGATCCGTTTTCTTGAGTGAGGTTTGCAAGTCTTTGGCCACCTAACCTGTAGTTTAATGTTGTCTGTCTCCTTTCTTAAAAATTGGAACTACACTTGTTGTCTTCTGCCCCTCAGGTAGTTGTCCAGTTTTTATGGATGTGTTGGAGATTGTTGTTAGTGGCACACACAGTGTCTCTGCTCCCTCTCTCAGGACCCATGGAGAGATGTTGTCCGGTCCCACAGCCTTTGAGGTATCTAGTTCATTTAGCAGCCTCTTCACCTCCTCCTCGGTTGTGTGTATTGTGTCCAGCACTTGTTGGTGTACCTCACCATAACATTTTTCTAGAGTCCTGTCTGTCTCCACTGAAAATACTTCCTTAAACCTCGTGTTGAGCTCTTCACATACTTCTCGGTCGCTTCTTGTGAACTCCTCTCCCTCCTTCCTTCCTCAGTCTGATTACCTGCTCCTTGACTGTTGTTTCGGGTCAGACTAACCTTTCAATGCTATGTCATTTTCTTATTGTCGCTTGACCTCCCTCCTTATCTGTGCATATTCGTTTCTGGCTCTTCGACTAATCTCTTTATTTTCATGGGTCCTTTGTCTTCTATACTTTTTCCATTTCTAGAACACTTAGTTTTGGCCTCTCTACACCTTTGGATGAAAAAAGGGCTCATTCTGGTTTTCCCATTATTTCTGTTACCCTTGGGAACGAGCCTCTCCTCTGCCTCCTTGCATTTTGTAGTCACGTAGTCCTTCATTTCATTTACTGATTTTTCCCACCAGTTCTCTTTCCCACTGAACCTCATGCAGGAAATTCCTCATGCCTGTGTAGTCCCCCCCCCCTTTGTAGTTTGGCTTCCTACTTGTGCTGCTTTCCTCTCCACTTGTAACTCTACTATGTATTTGAAGCTCAGGATCACGTGATTATTAGCTCCAAGGGGCCTTTCGTATGTGATGTCCCTAATGTCTAAACTACTCAGTGTGAATATGAGGTCCAGTCTTGCTGGTTCATCCTCTCTTCTCTGTTTATGGTAGTGTCCCTAACATATTGATGCATGAGGTTTTCCAGTACCACCTCCATCATCTTAGCCCTCCACGTTTCAGGTCCCCCATGTGGCTCCAGGTTTTCTTAGTCAATCTCTTTGTGATTGAAATCGCCCACGACTAGTAACTTTGCCTTGCCCATGTAGGCCCTTCTGGCCACCTCAGCTAGTGTGTCCACCATTGCTCTGTTGGTCTCATCGCAGTCTTCTCTTGGCCTCCTGCTATTCTGTGGCGGGTTGTACATCGCTGAAATCACCACCTTGGAACCCCCAGTCTGAATTGTTCCTACTGTATAGTCCCTTGCTTCCATTCTGTCCATTCCTGCCATTTCCTCAAACCTCCACCGGTTTTTGATGAGCAATGAAACACCTCCCTCCACTCCCTCTATCTTTCCTCAGGACCTGGTATCCAGATGGAAAGACTGCATCTGTTATCATCCCTGTGAGCTTCGTTTCTGTGAGTGCTATGATGTCTGGGGATGTGTCTATGATTCTTTCATGCCACTCCTCACATTTATTTGTTATTCCGTCTGCGTTGGTGTACCTCACCTTCAGCTTGTGTGTGTGTGTGTGTACGCACCTCGCCTAGTTATACTCACCTAGTTGTACTCACCTAGCTGTACTCACCTAGCTGTACTCACCTGGTTGTGGTTGTATTAACGTTGGTAGAATTACCGACAATGTGTTCGGTAAAAAGAACACAAATGCAACTAATGTGACATTTTATTGTGGCAACGTTTCGCTCTCCAGGAGTGAAACGTTCGCTCCTGGAGAGCGAAACCTTGCCACAGTTAGTGTCCTTTTACCTAGTTGTGGTTGCAAGGGTCGATTCACAGCTCCTGGCCCCGCTTGTTCACTGGTCGCTACTAGGTCATTCTCCCTGCTTCATGAACTTTTTCATACCTCTTCTTAAAGCCATGTATTGACCCTGCCTCCACTACATTACTTTCCAGACTATTACACTTCCTGACAACTCTATGACTGAAGAAATACTTCCTAACATCCCTGTGATTCATCTGAGTCTTCAACTTCCAACTGTGTCCCCTTGTTGCTGTGTCCCATCTCTGGAACATCCTGTCTCTGTCTGCCTTGTCGTTGTGTGTGTGTGTGTGTGTGTGTGTGTGTGTGTACTCTCCGAGATGTTTGCTGGGTTGAGGCTCAGCTTTGGGTCCCTCCTCGTGGTCTTTATCATTCCATTTATTTATCACCCTCAGACTGAAAAAGTATTTTCTAACATCCCTGTTTCATTTGTGTTTACTTTTCGTATATGATATTTCACCTCTGTGCCTCTCATTTCCAAAAGTGTGTCCCTATCTGCTGTGGCAATATCTCTGAATATCTTGTATGTCGTAACCATGTCTCCCCTAACTCTTCTTTCTTCTAAAGTTCTCAGGTTCTGTTCCTTTAGTCTCTCTTCATAAGTCAGTCCCCTCAGCTCTTCGACTTGTCTTTGTCGTACTTACGCACACATAAGTACGATAAAGACCCTAAATTACTGGCAACGGTTGAAGTCCCATGATTTGTATTCCCTGGAACGCAGGCGAGAAAGATACATGCAAATATACACTTGGAAAATCCTAGAGGGATTAGTACCAAACTTGAACATGAAAATCAATCCGTACGAAAGCGAAAGACTCGGCAGGAGATGCAACATTCCCGAATGAGAAGCAGGGGCGCCACGAGTACGTTGAGAGACAACACAATAAGTGTTCGGGGCCCAAGACTGTTCGACTGCCTCCCATCATACATAAGGGGAATTACCAGTAGACCCCTGGCTGTCTTCAAGAAGGCGCTGGACAGGCACCTAAAGTCAGTACCTGACCAACCAGGCTGTGATTCGTACATTGGTTTACGCGCGGCCAACAGTAACAGCCTGATTGATCAGGCTCTGATCCACCACGAGGCCTGGTCACGGACCGAGCCGCGGGAGCGTTGATCCCCGAAACCCTCTCCAGGTATACTAAAGGTATGCATTATCAGGTGAGGGCTCCATGCTGGTGCTGCATACTCTATGACTGGCCTGACATTATGTCGTGTATTGAGTCCTAAATGACTTCACTGAGGATTCTGAAGGCAGTTATTAGATTAACTCTCCTTGCATATGCTAGAGATGTTATTCGATGTATGTGTAGCTCTGGTGATATGCTGGGTGTGATGTTCACTCCACGATCCTTCTCCTTGAGTGACATCTGTTGTTTCTCGCCTCTCAAGCTGTACTCCGTCTCTGGTCGTCTCTCTCTTCAGCAACATTGTTCATGACCTTGCACTTGCTGGGGTTAAACTGCAGCAACCACTTGTTTGATCATTCTGGAAGTTGGCCAGGTCTACCTGTAACCTCTCTCTACCCTCAGGTCTACCTGTAACCTCTCTCTACCCTCAAGTCTACCTGTAACCTCTCTCTACCCTCAGGTCTACCTGTAACCTCTCTCTACCCTCAGGTCTACCTGTAACCTCTCTCTACCCTCAGGTCTACCTGTAACCTCTCTCTACCCTCAGGTCTACCTGTAACCTCTCTACCCTCAGGTCTACCTGTAACCTCTCTCTACCCTCAGGTCTACCTGTAACCTCTCTCTACCCTCAGGTCTACCTGTAACCTCTCTCTACCCTCAGGTCTACCTGTAACCTCTCTCTACCCTCAGGTCTACCTGTAACCTCTCTCTACCCTCAGGTCGACCTGCAGCCTCTCTCTCTCCTCTCTCTCTCTCCTCTCTCTCTCTCTCTCTCTCTCTCTCTCTCTCTCTCTCTTTCTCTCTCTCCTCTTCAGTTTGTATTCTTCTCATTAGTTTTACATCATCAGCAAACAATGAAACATATGAGTCAATCCCCTCAGGCAGGTCATTTATGTTTATTAAGTGTGTGTGTGTGTGTGTGTGTGTGTGTGTGTGTGTGTGTGTGTGTGTGTGTGTGTGTGTGTGTGTGTGTGTGTGTGTGTGTGTGTGTGTGGGTGTGTGTGTGTGTGTGTGTGTGTGTGTGTGTGTGTGTGTGTGTGTGGTGTGTGTGTGTGGTGTGTGTGTGTGTGTGATGTGTGTGTGTGTGTGTGTGTGTGTGTTGTGTGTGTGTGTGTGTGTGTGTGTGTGTGTGAGTGTGTGTGTGTGTGTGTGTATGTACTCACCTAATTGTGGTTGCAGGGGTCGAGACTCAGCTCCTGGCCCCGCCTCTTCGCTGTCCGCTACTGGGTCTCTGCTCTCCCTGCTCCATGAGCTCTATCATACCTCGTCTTAAAACTATGTATGGCTCCTGCCTCCACTATATCTTTCTCTAGACTATTCCACTTCCTGACTACTCTGTGGCTGAAGAAATGCTTGCTAACATCCCTTTGACTCATCTGAGTCTTCAGCTTCCAGTTGTGTCCCCTTGTTTCTGTGTTCCCTCTCTGGAACATCCTGTCCCTGTCTACCTTGTCGATTCCCCGCAGTATTTTGTATGTCGTTATCATGTCTCCTCTGACCCTTCTTTCCTCCAGTGTTGTTAGTCCTATTTCCCTCAACCTTTCTTCATAGGACAGACCCCTGAGTTGTGGAACTAGCCTTGTCGCAAACCTTTGCACTTTCTCTAGTTTCTTTACGTGCTTGACCAGGTGTGGGTTCCAGACTGGTGCTGCATATTCTAGTATGGGCCTGACGTACACGGTGTACAGTGTCTTGAACGATTCCTTGTTTAGGTAACGGAACGCTAATCTTAGGTTTGCCAGTCGCCCAAAGCTGCCGCAGTTTTTGGGTTTATGTGTGCCTCCGGAGACGTACTTGGCGTTATACTCACCCCAAGGTCTTTCTCCTTTTCCGAGGTTTTAGCCCTTGTCCACCTAGCCTGTACTCTGTCAGGGCTTTTTTGCCTTCTCCGTCTTCATGACTTTGCATTTGGTGGGATTGAATTCGAGAAGCCAGTTGCTAGACCAGATGTCAACTTGTTCAGGTCTGTTTGAAGTCCTGCTTGGTCCTCTTCCGTGTGATTCTCCTCATTAATTTCACATCATCTGCAACGAGACACTTCTGAGTCTTCCCCTCCCTCATGTCGTTTACATATACCAAGAATAACACTGGTTCAGGACTGACCCCTGCGGTACGCCGCTCGTCCGGGCCCCCCTGTGATACCTCATCCCCACCATGACCGTTGTTGCCTCCTGGGGTATTCCTGATCCA
>WNWK01030755.1:0-23254 GCA_009830355.1 Cherax destructor
TCTTTTATATATTTATTATATACCTGTAATGATGAGTTTTAAATAAAAAAAAAAAAAAAATACTACAGAGGTAACTGTGGAAGTAGGTCCCACAGAGGTAACCATGGAAGTAGTACTAGAGGTAAATGTGGAAGTAGGTACTACAGAGGTAACTGTGAAGTACGTACTACAGATATAACTGTGGAAGTAGGTTCTACAGATGTAACTGGGGAAGTAGGTACTACAGAGGTGACTGTGGAAGTAGGTACTACAGAGGTAACTGTGGAAGTAGGTACTACAGAGGGTGACTATGAAAGTAGGGTACTACAGAGATGACTGTGGAAGTAGGTACTACAGAGATAACTGTGGAAGTATATAAGAGGTAACTGGAAGTAGGTACTACAGAGGTGATTGTGGATGTAGGTACTACAGAGGTAACTGTGAAAGTAGGTACTACAGAGATAACTAAGTATGTACTACAGAGGTGATTGTGGATTTAGGGACCACAGAGGTGACTGGAAGAAGGTCTACCGAGGTTTGAGGCCACCTAGCAACTCTGAAATATGAAAGCCGTGAGAGAAACCCCCTTTAAGACAACGGATCTCCCTTTCTGTTAAGAAAATCGGGCAACGTGAGAATTGTAGGGTGCGCCTCTTCACAATTAAGAAACTCATAGAGCGTGGTAACACTGATGACATTGATAATGTATGCCATTTATATGAAAAAATCATTATGCTAGAAAAGCAATATCCAGGACTTCTATAATCGAACAAAACTCCTATAAACTTTATATTTTAAGTTGGAATATTGCATCACAAAAGATTTCCTGACCTTCACCATAAAGTAACCACCGAACCCATTGATGTTGTGTGTCTATAAGAGTGCAGAGTCCCTGAAAAACCCCCACCCCCCAAAATTGCCCTCATTTGTTGCATACAACCTCAAACCCTACTAACTCTTGTGTTCTATATATTAAAAATCACTTCCCCATCAACTTCTTACACATAGAAAACAGAGGGACTGCAATATCATGGTGTTAGGATTTTTATTGGGAACTCTGCCCCAACATATTTAACTTGTATTCTCCTGATGATAAGTTTAATTACTTTGAGCTCCCAACTTGTGCTCAGTCTGAGCCTACTCTTATTATTGGAGATTATAATGTAAGACACAACATTTGGGAAAATCACAGTTTGGTAATTGTAATGGTAAACAACTGTTGTCACGGTTAAACAGTCATGATAATGTGCAAATTGTAGGTGACCTTGAACCCACAAATATCTATGGAGGCGTCCTTGATCTGTGTCTTGGCTTCAACTTTACTTTTGTCCGCTGAAAGTCTTCCATTGTAACAGATACATCATCAGATCATTTCCCAAGACTAACCTCTTAGATATTGGTAAAAACTATCCTTCCGGGGGATATTCAAACGGAAACTTTAATGTTCCCCTGATCAACATGAGGGCTTTGTCGCACATATGACAGACTGGTATAATTCCTATGAGTGTTCCTCTGTTGAGACTTTTAACAATGACCTTGAACAGTATTCATAACTACTTAGAACCGCCACTGAAACCTCCTGGTACTCTAAACCCAAATAACTTCCATAATAATCCTACCTCCTATAAAAATCATATTTATTACAATGATCCTAAACGTCGAACATTAAAACGTACTGCTCGCAGACTAGGCCTACCCTATAGAAAACATCGACCCCTGATATGCTGAGGTTCTTTCAAACTGCCCTTCTGCTGCCAGGGAGCGTAAGACAGAGCTGGGAGAAACAGACTGGGAAAAAATTGTCAAGGGTCTCAATGCTCACACCCCACTTAGCCGGGCATGGAGGACATAAATAGAAAAAGGGTAACAGAACTGGTCAGATCGCTCCCCCTCATCCCACATAGGGCGAATGAGCTAATCACTGTTTGGGCTGTTACATCTAAGTATGACAGTCTTCCCAGTACCCACAGGGCGAAAATAATGGACAAATATGATGCAAGGGAGACTCATTTGTTTATGCTCAGCAAGGAAGATGACTAACATTCTTTTTTCTAACTTTGAACTTGATGCAGCATTTTTATTTTTATTTTATTTAAAATACAATTTCTTAAGTCACAAATGCATTAAATCCATTACTATCCCAAAGCATAATAAGTAAAGTACATAATACATTGACCCTTGCCGCACCCGCACTGGTGGTGTGCGGACGTGTTTCACCCCCTGGTGGTAGCGGTTGGAAATTATATTTTCAGCAAAGATGGCGGAGGCCCGGCGGCAAGTTAACGTATGTTTTGGGTTTTATAAAAGGGGGGGTTATGACGAATGCGGATTGAACCCCTGCCTTCTTCGAGACACATCCAGGGACACTTGGAATCTTTTGGCTTTTATCCATCAATGGGGCAAAGGCTGTTTGAAAATTTTCAAGCACGGAAGCATATAAAGGGGTGGTGGACGCATATCGGGATAAACGAATTGGTAAATCCTGGTGTAAATATGCACGGACGTGTCTGCTGTCTAAAAGTGGTTTAAAATAAAATATTCCCTTTGAAATGGGACCGGAGGACATCCGAAACTTTTAAGGTATTTGGGTATTCATGCAGTCAATATTAGATGGGCCGGGCTTATCAAGTTTTGGGGGGAATTATTCAGTAAAAATGACATTGGCAAACCATCTTATGTAATGGTGGATTGTTTCCGTACACAGGACGTGACATATCGGGGGCGGGTGCTCTTTAGTGTGTTGGGCAGCCTGGACATCTGGCGGCTGAGTGTGGAGACGGGAGGATGAGGGCGGGGGACTGTGAACCTGCGGAAAGAGTGTGGAGGAGCGAAAGGGCGTGGTCTGGAGGAGGTGCCTAAAGTAAACCGGAAAGGGGGGCAGGGAAGGCGGGGAGTGGGGAAAGTGGAGCGGGCAGAACGGAAGTGATGCAGAGTCGAGAAGGCGGAATTTGAAGGATCAGCCCCTCGGGGCTGAGGAACAACAGGAGGATGTTCATTGTGTGGTAAATGGGTTGCTTATTGGAGGATTTGAATGAGATGTTGGGAGGTGGGGTTTGGATTTGGGAATGGGGAGGTGTGGGTGGTAGGTGGAACTTTGCTGTCTTTTGGAAGATTGATAGTGGAGCTACGCGACTGGGGTAAGGTGGATGTGGGGTCCATGACAGCAGGAGGATGTAGAGGAGGAAATGGAGAAGGTGGAATAAAGAAGAAACTGGGGGGGGGCGGAAAAAACCCTCCCCCCACTCCGGGCGAACTGGGGAAAAAGTATGGTCAGAGGTGGTATGGTAATGGGCTGGTATTAGAGAAATGGTAGTCCAGAGTAAAAAAGGGAAGGGGCAGGTGATAAAAAGTGTGGTACAAAGGTTGGATAAACTGAAAAAAGACGGAAAAAAGCGAAACAAAAGGGGTAAACCAATCCCTTTAAATTCAGTGCCCCAAGTATCAATGTGAATGGCCTCAGGTGAGGTAAAATTAAGGGTGGGGTCCATTGGGTTTAAGATAGATTGTATTTTCCGGGAAACAAATTTTCGGAATGAATGGTTGTTTTGAAGGGGTTTCGGGTTTTTGGGGGGGTCTGCGGGCCCAAAAGGGGGGTGGGGGGGGGGGTGGGGGGGGGGAGTCCTATTTTTTTGGGGACATGGGAAGAAGGAGGGGGGGGTAAGGGGTTAGGGTGGATGGTAGAGGGGGAGTGGTTTTTTGTTTTTTGGGGTTTATATCCGGGTTTCCCAACTTTGCGTGGAGATAATTTTGTGAGGAAGATTAATTTATTTTTAAGGGGTTTTCCTAAAGAGCTATCTGGGAGATTGTAATTTTATTAGACTAAAGGATGTGGAACCGGGGTTCGGGGAAAGTTGTGAGGATCTTGTGGGGGGGTTTTTGTGCAGTGGGGGTGGTGGGTGTGGGAGGGGGGAATAACCTGGTGGGTATACTTTTAAGGGAGTATGACCTTTGATAGGATATTTTTTTAAAAGTGTGGTGGTGGAGAAAGTGGAATGCATAGATGTTGGTTTGGCCCAAAAGGTGTTTTAACAATTAGGGTGGGGGGGGCAGTGCGGGTGTTTCAAGTTTTAAAACTCAATGTGGGATGTTAAAGGGGTGATGGCAGGTGGTTTTTGGGGGTGGTGGAAGGTTTGTGGGGGGTCGGGGTTTGGGGTTGGCGTGGTGGAATGAATGTGGAAACCCATTGATTTTGAAAGGTGGGTAGGAAGATCGCGATATGATTTGGGTATCAACTTTTAAATTTTTAAAGGGATACTGGAGGGGGTGGGGAGTGGAGGTTTGGGGGGTTTGGGTGGTTTTAAAGGGGATATTCAGTGATCGGTTTAAAGCTTTAAAGAGTCGGGGTGGCATGGAGGGGTGTTGGGGGGTGATAAGGCTGGGGTGGTTCGACAATTTCGAGGGGGGAAAAGGTATGCCAATAGGGTCTTTGGGAAGTTGGGGATAGTTTGGGGGTATGAAGGTAGGGTTTAAGTACGACTTCGATGGTGGGTATGGGGAATTGTGGTATGAGAAAAAAATTTATGGGGGAGGGGGGGGGATGCTTGTAGGGGGAAAAGTTTAAGTGCTGGGGAGAGTGGTGGTGGGGAGATGGGGGGTTTGGGTGGGGAAATTACTGAGGAGGAGGTTTGGGGGGCGGAAAAAGGACTACGTATGGGGAAAGCCAGGGATTGATGGTTTCCCTGGTGGGTGTATGTTGTATTGGGATGTGTTGAGAGGGTCTTGGAAAGGTTTTAATGAAATGAGGGAGGGGAGGTGCGGAGAGTCGTTAGAACCGGGGTGGTGGTGTTGGTCCCAAAACGGAGGACCTAAGGGACGGGGTTATAATTCTTTGATGTGCACAGATTATAAAATTTTCCAAGAATTTGGCAAATAGGCTTAGAGGGGTTTGAAGGGGTTTGGTTTTCATGAGGGGGAAATTTTGGGGTCCCAAAAGGAGGGAGAAATGGAAAAGGAGGGTTAAAAAGGGTTTTTTAGAAAATTGTGGTGAAGGAGGGTGTTAGGTTTGGATTGGGGTTCTTTTTGGGGGATAGGGGGCATTTTGGAATTTGGGGAGCAGGGTTTGGTGAGGAAATAGTGGGTTGGGTTCGCTTTTTATGCTGAGGCATTGTTTAAGGTAAAATTTTGGGGATTAGTTGGGCAGAAGGATGGTTATTCGCCCGGGTTTTCCTTTATCCGATCCGCTTTTTAGGGCCCCTTTTGGTTGGTTGAAAAGGAGCAAGGGGGGGGGGTTTGGGGGCAGGGCTGAAATAATGGTTACGTAGTATACCCGTTGTTGGTAAATCAGTGAATGTTTGATGGATCAGTGATTTAGTGGTGAGGTTTGGTAAAAGGGGCGGGCATGGTGTTAAAAGGATAAAACGGTTTTTTTTAAGGGAGGAAGTTGGATAGGGGGCGTTGGGGGGAAGGGAGGGATGGTCTTGCTTTAGGGTTGAAAGTTTTGGTATAGTGTTTTTTGGTAACCCATAGGGCAAGGGAGGTGAATTCTAGGGGGGTGTGAAAAGCTTTGGATAGGATGAAGGGTTGGGGGGGGGAGGTAACTTTATTACAAAAAGTTGTTGTGTGGAAAAGTTTAGTATCATAGTTATGGTTTAGGGGCATTTTTCCCTTTTTTGGAGGATGTTTTTAGGGTGGAAAAAGTTTATAATTTTGTGTGGGAAGGGGGCACTGGGTTTAAAAAATGGTAAAAAAAGAGTTAAATTTGGGGTTTGGGTTTGGTTCCCCCTAAGCTGGGGTGCGCAGTGTTTTTTTTCAGGGCTTTTACTGGGGGGCAGGGGTGGGCTTTGGGGGTGAAGGGGGGGCGAAAAGGGTGGTGGGGAGGAAAAAGTTGGGGGGGGAGGAGGGCCGGTTTCTTATGGTGGGTTGGGGTTCGGGAAAGTCGGCGTAGGTTGGATAGGGGGGTTGGGAAAGGGGAGTGAGGAGAAAACTTTCCCCTTTTTTGGAAAATTTGGTGGTGGTTGGAAGGTTGGTTGGACCAAGTGTTCAGGTGGGTTTAAGTTTTTTTGGGGTTTTGGTAGGAAGAGTCAGCTTTTATGATGGGTATGACAAAAAAGGGAGTATGATAAATGTGAGGGTGGGGGAAAGGGGTTTCATTGGGTATTTTGGAAACATGGGGAAAGGGCAGGATTGGTAGGTGTTGAATTTGATTAGTGGGAGTTTGGGGCCGTGTTGCGTCTTTAAGTTTAGATTTGGTGATTACTCGGGAAAATGGGGCATTGGCGTACATTGTTTAAAAATATTTTCGTGTTTTGGATATGAGGGGGTTTAGGTGAGGGTGGTGGTTAAAGCTTTGGTGCCTAATTTTAAAAACGAAATGTAGGGAAAAGGGGGTTTTTGGGGATTGGGAGGGTTTTTCCGTCGGTATAGGTTTTTACAGTGGAGGGGGTTTTTGAGGGTTTTATTAGTGTGGGTGGGGGTATGGATGTGTTGGTAGGTGGGGAGGGTTTTTTTAGTTCTTGGGGGAGGGGTTTTGGGTTTTTTTAAGCCTTTTTGTTTGGTTTAAATTTACGGTTTTATTTGTTTGACTGCTAGTGACTTATCCTTTTTTTTGAACCTATTTTTTTTCCGGGTTGGGGAAAAAGGTTGTTGCCTTTTTTGTTGGGTTAAGCCAATTTTTTTTTTTTTAAATTTAACTTATCTCCGAAAAAACTATTACAAAAGAACCATGTCCCCAAAGATAATAGATAATACAAAATTTTCACATTCTAAAAGTGGTAACAAACTAAAATTCATACAAAATATAGTAAAAAAATTTTAAAAAAAATTTAAAAAAAAACTACAAAAACGTTACCCCCTTTTTCCCTTTTTCCCCCTAATGGTTTTCAAAAATATCAAACCTGCCGGCATTTTATCCTTTTAAATCAATCATAAAACAATCCCTAAAATTTCAAAAACCCCAAAACAAAGAACACACACAATCTCAAAACAATCCCATATCAATGCAACAATTTTACCCCCTACCCTTTTCCTTGAAAAAATTGGGTACCCTAATCCCGTACAATACAACATCATTTATTCCACCATTGCAACCATTTGACTAAAAAAATTAATATCTCGAAAAAATTTCCCCCTGTCAAGTAGAAGGCGTACATCTCTAAAGGGCACATTACAAATATCATATAAATCATTTGAAGTCATAGTTCGACTACAAGAAGAACATCAAATCACATACACCAAATTTACATTAACATGGCTCAGCATACTGCCAAACAAAAATGGGTAGTACCGAAACAATTACCACAATTTATTTTTATAATTATGAATATAATCACCTCCCAAACCACAGTTTACAGTCTATACCCCAAAGAAACAATATGGTCAGTGACCTTCATGTTTTGCAACACAAAAAACCAACCTTGCAAAGCTACCCATGTGTTTAAAAATATACCCATCACTCTTGAAATATAAGATTCAATACATCAATTTTTTTTTTTTTTTTTTTTTTTTAACACCCCAATGAGAGGACTGCACTTAACAACCGAAACCAAAACCAACCCCACCCGATACACGAAAACCCCCTTTCCCTACACCTCCCCACCAACCTCACTCACACCCCCATACACCCTGAAACTAAACCCTCACCCCCACCTCCCCACACACTCATACTGCAACACCCCCACATCAAAACAAAAACCCCCACCGCCAAAACCCCCCCCCAACCACACCAAAACCCCCTTTTACTTGGAACAAGCCCTAAACACCCCCTCTCCCTCCTAACAACTGTTGCATTGTCCCCTATATGCAGCCGGAAATTTTGAGACCCAAACCCTGCCATAAACCTCCCTATTCCTACATTTTGTTCTATAAATCCCCGCAGCCAAAGCATGAAAAAACCTGCATTTGAACCCCTCATACCCATGACAAAAACACGAACCTAACATTATATAAACCAAAAATTTTCACTTCCTCCCCCCAACCCCCAAAATCCAAACAAAGTGCCTTTTTAAAATGAAAACCTCCCCCAATCAACCCATAACCCCCCAAACCAAACCCCCACTCCCTCCCCCCACAAAATATACCACGGAAAAGCCGCCCATTCACCACACCTATCACAAGACCCATCCCCCGTGACTTATCTCAACAACTGAGTTTTGCCAGTATCCCATTTAAGAATCTGTAACCTGTTTCTCTCACCCCAGGCCTCATTTACCTTTTTTTTAACCAACCCCAAATACTCTTCCAATTTTACAAGGATACACCTCAACTCCCACTATCTTTCCCTCACACTTGCCCTATCCAACGCTTATTCACTCGCTGCCCAGCCTTGGCCGTGGCAGGGGGCTGGTCTGCCCTCTGTGGGCAGTGGAAAACCCTTTTTTTCAAAACAGGATGGCGGAGCAGATCGACGGCGCATTAACACTGTCTGTGTGGAGCTTGTTCGTGGGGCTATTTATCCAAATAACGCAACTCTCCTGTTACCAGCTATCATTAGAGACACGTATGGCATCGACAAGGGCGATATTTACGGCATAGCCCTCAACGGTAGTGTGAGAATCTTCGTGAAGCTAATGACAACACAGGTGTATGAGACGCTTGTTGACACGTTTGAGGATAGACGTCTACAGGTCAACGAGTCGGGGGAAGGTTAAATTGAAAGACATATCAGACAATATACTTGGATTCGGTACGTAACCTACCGTTTGAGGCCGACGAACATGATGTGAGAGAGGCCTTTAAGGTTTATGGAATCATTCATTATGCAGTCAGGGTAGATGGTCCGACGGTTTCTAGAAGGAACACCGGAGGGATCTTTCAATTTGAAAATGACGCTGAGGAGGGCCATACCTTCCTACGTAGTGTTGCCTGACTTTAGAACGCAGGTTTACGTCACTTATGGGGGTCAACGTAGAACTTGTCGTATATGTAGCTCATATGATCACATTGCAGCTGAGTGTGCTAAGGACGGGGGAGGAGACAGGATGACAGGCATACTGTTGGGGCTGTGGATGAAGGCACACAGAGACAGATGGAGGTGTGGCGTGAGAGGAACTGCAAAGTGGAGGATATTGTGCAGGCATCGGTGGATGTGTGTCAGACACTCCCGGGATGAGGGCAAAGGACAGTGGAGCGAAAAGTGGAGAATGCGGATGTAGAGCTGGATTTAGGTATTATGGAAGAGATCCCAGAGATGTTGTGGGGGCTTTTGGGAAAGGCTGCAACGTCAGGTGCAGGTGGGCTCGAATGAGACGGTGGAGGAAATACTGTGTGTGGTGGACGGACGGGGGAACAACTGTCCTGAGATTACCAATCTGAGTGTGCAAAAGGTGCCAGTAATGGTACATAATGAAGATGGGGGACCTGATATGGAGGTTAGTTTTGGATCTAGGAAGAGAGCCAGATTATGGAGGAGGACGATGTTCTCACACCAGCTCAGAGGAATTGTAAAAGGCTTTGGTGGACGTTAAGCAAAGGTCACCTAACAGGTGAGCGGAACCAGTGGGGTAGGGAGTGCTGGATATTGATACGGATCCTATAACTGAACAGGGTGATTTGCAATCTGTGGGAGGAGATATGTCGGGTCTAAAGGAAAACCCCTCTATTTTATATTCAGGTGCATCGGGCTATGACCCGATACGTCAGGACACATATATATGATGATATATTAATCTTTGATATATTTTGACGAGGTTGGATGTGTTAATAAGCATGATTATTTCTATATTGTCCATGTCATATATTTTTGTACGTGTATAGCTTCAGTGTTGTGAGCTTCTTGTATAACAGACACTTTCTAGTGTGTTATAGTTTTGTAAATAATTGTTACTTTTGTAGCATTTTGACTAGGTGACTTTTTATTTTCATACGTAGTGTCAAGGGAATTTGCTTTTGGTGTGATTTGGGTGCTAACCGGCACTAGGTGTGTGAATTATATAAGTTTTTTATTTTATAGAGAGAATATACAGGATAAGGTACGGGATAGGGTGTAGGTTGGTATAAGTTATGTGTTAAGGTGTCAATTAGTCCTGTATGAGGGACCAGTTGTTCCATGTCCTGTCCTTAAAGGGGAGGTCGCTAAGGGCGGAATGGCTTGTTTCACCTTCATCTAATATATGTTGTACATTATGTACTTTGTGTCATTGGGAAATTTTTTCCTAGGTTTCTGTTCAAAAAAAGACCAGCTGCTCCTGGGGTTTAGAACTATATGTTGTTAGTGGATATGTGGGATGTTCTTTGTGGTGTATTTGGTTTCTGATGTATTCATGTATGGTTTTCAATAAAATATAAAAAAAACTGCTTACTCTCACACTCCCCGGATCCCTTAACACAAGTAGAACCTGTAACACCGCCTCACACTCCCTAAGTTCCCTACCCCCCCCTTTCCTAACCTCACACATTACTGCACCCACCCTTCTACCCCTCCGCCCCCATTCATCATAAATTCCTGCTTTACAAACACACTTTTCAACCTTTCCTTTCCCCAACGGAATCAAACCCCCCCCCTTTTACACTTGTCTTCCCCCACCCCCCCTACTCAACCAATGCCTTCCATTCCCCCAAATAAACCTAACTCTTTTTTAGCCTTTTCACATCAGCATCTAATAATGGATAAACCGCCACTTAAAAACCCCAATTTACTAAAAATTAAACATTAATGACCACCACCCTTTGCAACAGCGTTATGTCCCCAACTCCCCAGCCCCTCATTCGCTTCAAAGCTGAATCCACCACTTCCCCGAATTTTTTCTCTTGCTACCCTGCCATCACTACAAAACACTATCCCACAGATTTTTAAAGTTCTACACATTGCCAACCCTCCCATAAACCCAACGTTCCCCCCTCCAACTACCTACCTCTAATAGGTGTGATTTACCCATTAACTCATTCCTGTTGCCTGACCAAAAGCTCCACCCAACCTCTAACCCATCTCAAACTTCCCCCCCTCTGTCTTTATTAAAACATAGTGCACCCCCCCTAACCTACTATCCCTTTCCCTATCCTTCCCTTTATGTCCCCCTACCCTTTTAAACCTCATCTACTACCCTATAAAAAGGATCTGGAACAAGCAAAGAGGACTGGACAGAGGGCATCCCTGTCTCAGTCCCCTTTCCATGTTCACTGCCCACCCATCCCATTTATTTGTATCCTCATCATCGCCTCTGCATATAAAATTCTTACCCATCCTACAATTCTTCTCCAAAACCTATCCTTTCTAAGATATCTAACAGCACCCCTCTATTCACCCTGTCATAAACCATCTGCCAATTCCCGCCCCCAAAACTCCCCCTTTATTTTCCAATAAACCCTTTTATTCTACTGTGACCGTTCCTAAAACTTCTCCTGGTATCCCAAATTGTCCTCGTGCAACATATTCCCTAAACCTCTTTGATTCTATTAGCCAAAATCTTTGCAAATATCTTATAGTCAGTACACATGAGAGCAAAATCCTATAGTCTTTAAACCCCTTTGGTGTTTTACATTTAGGCACTAACACTACAACTCCTGTCCTAACTGACTTCCATTACTCCTGTCTCCCTCATGTCATTGAAGACCCTAACTAACACCCTCTCAGCACCTGCCAAAATTGCATGTATACTTCCCTGGTAATCCATCTATACCTGGCGATTTTCCAGCCCTCAACCCTTTTACCGCTTCCCAAACTTCTTTTTTTCCCAGGCTCTATTGCCCCTCCCTTTTCTCCTCATTCAACCTTCTAAATTCCCAAAATTGGGACACAAGCCCTTCACCCCTTTCCTTTCTGCAAACTTCCTACCAAACCAACCCCTCAAAACCCAGTCATCCCCCTTGTATTTTGCAACACTCTTCCCACCTCATCCCCCCCCATCTCCTCTTCCACCTCTACAGATGTCAGCAACATACCCTGCCCCAGCTTCTGAAATTGCCTCAACACCACCGCAGACGCCTTACCCCCCTTAACACCCTCCTCCATCCCACTTCGCACCCATAAAGGTGAAACCTCTCATACTGAATGTCTTTCAGACCCCCTTCTTACCCCCTCCACACTCTCTGCATGCCTTCCCTGCTTTCCCCACCATAACTATCCCTCAATAAACCCTCTAAATACCTCTGATAACCATACCTATATCGAGCATCCTCCCTTCCCACCTTCTCAAAGTACTCCTTTATCCTTCCCCACCTCATTCCACCACCTCGCCGCATGTACTACACCCATCCCCCTCCACAGACCCTCCCACCATCCCTCAAAATCCACCATCCCCTCTTCCCTATTAAACATTGCCACGTTAAGTTTCCACAACTCGAGTATACCCTCACGCCCCCTCCCAACCCGCTTGCATCAACACACCCTTGATCTGAAAACCACATCCAAACATTCCACTTTCTCCACACTACCGCTCTCGAAACATAAATCATCCAATCTAGCCGACAATTGCCCCTAAAAGTGAATACAGGCTCCCCGTCTTCCCACCGCATCGACAACCCCCCACCGCATCCAAAACTTCCCCCGTAAGACCCTCAAACGCTACCTGTTCCTCTCGGCTCCACGTCCCTTACCCTAATAACGCTGTTCCAGTCTCCCAATGATGACCACCTGCGGCAGACCCCTGAAAGCATAAATTAATTCATCCCTCACGAATTGTTCCTTGACCCTATTATTTGAAATTGCGGCATATACACTCCAATAAAACTAACCTGGACCTCCCCCATTGACCATCAACCCTCACCACTCTCCCCCTCCCTCTTCCCATGACTGCAATACAAATGGGCACGTGTCCTAATACCCACAACCACACCCCTTGAACAACTCAGAACCTCCCACAAAACACTGATATCCTTCAACTTTAAATCCCACCCACACCTATAATTGTGCTCTTGAAAAACACTACATCTACCCTGTACCTAATCAATGTCACTTCTACCCACTTCGCTTGGCCTCATTTTTAAGGCCATTCACGTTCATACTTAAACACCGGAAGGTAACGGTTGAGGTTTCCTTTGGTTTCGGTTGTTTTCTCTCCAAAGTTATACCTGTGACCCCTCCTCTCCCACCCTTCCTGTCACCTCCCATCCCCTTTACCCTTATCACCCCCACTACCTCTAGCTCTTGTCTGTTGTCCAACTACAACTTCAGACGAAATTTTCTTACCAGGTCTCTGTGCTGGTGTGAGGACATCATTACCAGCCTCCTCACCAGATCTCTTCCTAGATTCTCCCCTGTCTCTCTGGTCCTCATTTACCTGCTCATTGTGCACCTCCACCTGTATGACATCCAACACAGCTTTACCACACCCCTCTCCTGCTGCCTCACCTCCACCCACCTGTTCCTGGTTCTGCTCCAGAACCCCAATGCCACACACCACACTGGTTGACCCCTCCAATGTCAGCTCTTCACCTTCAAGAATCTCATTGAGATCCCTCAAAATCTCAGCCTCCTGACCAGTTATACCTTCCTCTTCCGTGTCTGGCCCAGTCTTTCCCTTCTGACACCTCCTCCTCCATGCTCCTCCCACTCATCCTTTGTTCCTCCATCTCCGCTCTGTCCACCTCCACGCTCCATGATGTCTTCTCTTCTCCCTGCATCGCCGCACACTCCATGCCTCCTTCTGTTCCATCCTTCATTACATTCCTTACTTCGTTTCTCTGTCGCTGCTCTGCTCCACCTCGACGCCAATCCTCTCTCCTTTGGCTACACTCAGCAGCCAAGTGACCCGGCTTTCCACACAGTCGACATGTCCTCACCTGCCCTGGGTATGTGACGTACACCTGTGTGCGAAAATTCTCCATAAGTACATAAGAGGGAATAGGTTTCCTCAAGGATATTTTGATGGAGTATGTTCCCTCTAAAGCGCCAGCATATAGCCCCTGCGCCCAGCGTCCTATGTTTACAGCATGTATTATGCCATAACTCTTAAATACATCTTTAATATCCTGCTGTCCGGATTCAAAGGACACATTATGCACCTTAATCCACTTAAAAGTGGCAGAAACATCTTTCAAACATACCTCTAGGCCTTGATGTACCACTAACTTTTTCTCCTGGTATGTATCGACGACTCGTTGATAAGCTGCGGTGCAAGCTAATTTGATGAAGATCCTCCTTGATCCGTTTAATGATATGCCATAAATCTCCTCATGCGATAATCCAAAAGTGTCTCGTATTTTGCAGGCTAGAACCTCTGCATTAGATGGATATATGGCACCCTGGACCAAGTCAACACAGACCGTGTTCACTCTCCTCCTGTAACCGACGTCCATCGTTTGAAAATGACGTTGCCTCCAGCTGTCACCAGGGAGCACCACCAGCACACCCGCACACAACCAAGGCTGGGCGTGGAATCTAAAAATTATGTATAGAGGGGATAAGGAAATGTGTGGTTGAGTTTCAAGGGTGGGTTGGGTTGGCTGGAGTCAAAGTTTTGACATCAGTCAGTGTGGATGTCATGAGGAATGGGTACATGTTATTATGGGAATTCCTTTTTCGTAGATGGGATTAGGGGATGGGGAAATGTATAATGTTTTGATTATTATATTTATCAAGTTAATGTGCTTATGATTATTAGCTTTGGTGTACCTTGGTTTTCGGATGCAAGTCTGTCTTACTGGGTCTTGTATAGTGAGGAGTTATGTGTTAGTATATACGGTTGATGGTTGTATTTTGTGATAACCGTTTTGTAACAAAGTATCATTTTGTTTGTGTTTTGTATAATTTCTGTTTTAAATAAAAAAAAAAAAAAAGCCAATTTTTTTTTGGGTGTAATAACAGTGTGGTGGATGTGTTGTACTTTTTAGGTTTTATTGAGCAGATTTCATCTATTTTTGTGGGTGTTGAGTTAAATTGTTTAGTTGTAAGTTGATAATGAGAATGTATAGCACTGTCATAAATAAATACACCTTTTGGTGTCTGATGCTCGATTTGATGTTTGCTATTGTCTAATGTTTGGATAATATTTGTTTTTGGTTTATGATGTTCTTTAAAATTGTTAAAGTAAAGTTACGTTTTAATGAGTTCATGTTTTACTATGTAAATTTGTTTGGTTTTGTTATATTCGGTTCAGGGTATGTTATAATGTATGTAAGTTTATGTTTAATAAAATATAAAAAAAGAAAAGAAAAAAAAAGAAAAGTATCCTTAAAATTGTATTATCTCAATTTCAAACCTAAGATGAAACTATATTCAGCAGCTTATCAATGCACTATTTTACATAAAAGCATCCTAAACTCCAATTGAGCAACATAGAGAACTTGAGGTTGTAAGCAAAATTAAACTTAACAGCCTAGAATGGCAATAAATATACCCCATGGGGTAAATAATTATTATACATACCTATGACCTTACAACATCTACTTATACAGTCTACTGGAAAAACTGACCTAATTATTACATGTAAATACTGATGTAAGACAATTAATATACTCTAACTATCCAATACGTCATAGTTTGAATTCCAGAAATTCTGACCATCATTGTTTCAACTCTCAATCATTCGCCACCCAGCTCTGATTGTGTGAGGTGTGTGCGCTGGCCTGACCCCTGGTGGATCTTGACAGCACTTTGGTTTTCACCAACATGGCGGCAGCTGGGAGAGACGTTGAACACAGTTTGTGTGGACCTGGTTACAGGAGTTATCAACCCTGCCACGGCCGGAACAGTATTGCCCACGATCCTACGAGATATTTATGGACTTGATACATACGGATTTGTATGGAGTGGCACTGAACGGGACGAATAGAGTGTTTGTGAAACTTCAAACGGCAGAGGTGTAGAAAGGCTGGTGGATAAGCATCAAGATAGTGTACACGTGCACACAGGACTACAGGTACCTAAAGGACGTCTCAAGGACATACACTTGGGTTCGATTGAGGAATGTCCCGTTTGAGGACGATGCGGTGGACATCAGTGCAGTTTTCGGGCATACGGCGTTATCCATCTGCTACTCCTGGCAAGTGGAGGAAGGACCGCTGATGGGGATCTTTGAGGGGTCTTTCGCATTGAAGATGACCTTGCGACATCCCATACCCTACGTCGTATTGCGGATTTCAGGACGCAGATATACGTCACCTACATGGGGCAACGCAGACTGTCGTCTGTGCGGGGCATATGAGCATGTAGCGGCCGACTGCTTGAAGAGGTCGGGCCCAAGAATGAACGGGGACATCGTGGAACGAACGTGACAGTGCAGAGAAATGTGCAGAGGGAAGAGGAACAGTCGGAGAAACAACAAAGTTGTGGAGCGAGATAGTCGACGGTGCAGAGGTGGTGTGTCAGACGATATCACAGGAAACGGCGCCATCAGTGGTTGAAGGTGGCAACCAGGAGAGTGCTGTGGAGGAAGTGGCTTTGGAGCAGGTATTAAGGGACATTATGGACGAACCTCTACCGTGTTAAGTGTAGAAGCCACTGGGGGTATGGAAGATACAATGGATATGGTGGAGGGCATAGTGAATGCCAGTATCAATGACCAAACATTAGTGTTGGAGACAGTGCAGGCGGAGGTACATCAGATTGATAGTGCAAGTGGTGTGGAAGTTGTGCAGGGGACCCCAAGAGGTCTGGCACACTGTCTGATTGTGATGACGTGTTGACCCCGGCCCAGAGGATTTGCAAGAAACCTCTGGTGGAAGTTGCTAAGAAAGACTTGGGATTGGTGCAAGATCAGGGAATTAATAAGGGTGGGAAGAAGGTGGGTAAATTGCAGAGTAAAGGGAAATCTGGGTCGCAACTTCCACCGAGGCCGAAGGGCAAACCTTTGTCTTTAATTTCAAGTGTTTAACGTTAAATGTAAATGGGTTGAGAGCGATATTAAAAGAGCTTGGGGGAGAGTGTACGTTGAGACGGTATGGTGTGACTGTGGTTTTTGCAGGAGCATAATTATAGGTGTGGTAGAGATTTGGTATTGGATGGTTATAAGGTATTTGCCAGTTCATCAAGTAGATTAAAGGGTGGGGTGGCGGTAGTGGTAGCAATGTCAAGCCCATTCAAGCCTTTGCGATGGGAGGAGATTGGGGGGGAGACTGGTGAGGGTGGAGGGCGAATGGGGGGGTGAAGGTATGCTTTTGGGTGTGTATATGCCGGCAGAGTCTTCCAGACAGGTGAAGGTGGATTTTGTGAGGAGCATATGATTTATGCATGTAGGGATTTGCCTAGCGTAACCATAGTTGGGGGAGATTTTAATTGTGTCATCAGGGAAAGGGATGTAGAGCCACGGGGAGGGGTGTGTGTTTTGCAGGCTCTGAGGGACTTACTTAGGTGTGTAGGTTTGAAGGATGTTATTGGGGTAGGAGGGGCGGAGAGCATACATTTGTTAGAAGAGGGTATGGGGCTAGGCTAGATAGAATTTATGTAACAGGGAGTGTGGTGGTGGGTGCGGTTAAATATTTAGATGTGGGTTTTACAGATCATCGGGGAGTGTTGGTGGAGGTGGAATGGTCGGGTGTGGTACGGTGGGGTAAGGGGTATTGGAAATTAAATGTTCAGCTTTTGAGTGGTGAGGTAGACGTGTGGAATTTAGTGATTGGTGGGGAGGGTTGTGGGAGGGAGGTTGCAGGGGGGCTCTGGTGGATTGGTGGGTGGAGGTGGGTAAGAGGGAATTAAAGCATACTATCAGAGATTGGGCAAAGAAGAGGTAGGATGGCGTTATGGCATGCAAAACTACTTGGAGGGATTATTGACCGACTGTTACTTAAGAGGAGGTCACAGACTAACTGAGTAAATACGGACATTGAAGGAAAGGTTTCCGTTGCTGCAGAATGAGAGTTTTGGGGCATGCAGGATGAAAGCAGGCTTGGATGACGTGTTATGGGGAGATAAACCCTCCAAATATGTATTGGGTAAGTGTAGGAACCGAAAGGATAGGATGACAGTGGAGTGCTTGGAGGTGGATGAAGAATTGGAGAATTATGATGAAGGAATGCGGATTTGTACCACAGAGGCTATGAATGTGTATGTGAATAAGTGGTTTGCCAAGCATATGTGTCGCAAAGGGGTGAGTGTGATGAACAAGGATTTAATATTAGGGGGAATTGTGGAGAGGTTGGGACGAAGTGAGCGGAAGGAGTTGGAGGGGATGATCAGTGAAGGGGAGGTGTGGGAGGCGGTGAATGGGTTAAGTAGAGGAAAGGCCCCTGGAATAGATGGTATAGCGAACGAGTTTTATAAGGAAAATTGGAACATCATGAGGGACTGTTTGGTTGGTGTGATGAATGGGATGAAAGAGGACGGGGTGATGGGTAGGGATATGGGATTGGGAGTGGTGGTTCTAGTACGGAAGGGGAAGGTAGGAGATACTTTGAGGAATTACAGACCTTTGGTACTAATGAATTCTGATTATAAATATTTGCAAAGATTCTAGGTAACAGATTAAAAGGGTGTTGGGGAGGGTGATTGAGGTAGGACAGGGGGATTCCAGGTAGGGAGTGGTGGCGGTCATGAGTACATTAAGGATTTCATTGAAAGTGTGGAAGGGGAGAGGTACTAGCATTAGATTGGCAGGGGGCGTATGATAGTGTAGAGTGCGAGAGCATGTACGAAATCATGGAGCGACAGGGGTTCGGTGTGGAAGTGATGAGTTGGATCAGAGCTTTATATGAAGGGGCATGTGTTAGGGTACAAGTCAACGGTAGATTGGGTGGGGTGGTGCAGATGGAACGGGGTTTTCGGCAGGGATGTCCTCTGTCGCAAATTCTGTTTGCATGTGTTCAGGATCCGTTTTACAGATTGGTGGGGGGAGGGGGTGGTGGTGGTGAGGGGATCATGAATATTGTGGGGTATGTGGACGACACTACGGTGCTGGTATGGCAGGAGAAGGGGCTGGGGCATGTAGGGAACAGTATAGGCACATTTTGTAAGGCAACTGGAATGAAGGTGAACGGGGCAAAATCATTGCTGTTGGAGGTGGGTAATTGGGTGGGAAGGGGGTTGGGTAGAAGACATGGTTGGAATGTGACTGACACAGTGAAAATATGTGGAATAGTGTTCACAGGGAATCGGGATGTGACGAGAGAGGTAAATTCGGGGAATGTAGTGCAACGGGCAATGGAGCGTATAAATGGACATATTATTGGGGGTTGGGATCTGATTTGGCTGGAGAAGAGGTTGATGTGCATGTATGTGGAAACGTTGTGTGTTGAGGAGGGGGGGGGATGGAGGGACCGGGTGGAAGGAGTGTTGAGAGATTTGAGTGAATGGTGGGAGGGAGGATCTGGTACAGTGCAGGGATTGGCTGCGCAATATGATGGTCATAAAGGAACCGCAAAATTTAAAAGTAGCTGTGCTTATGAGGTTAGGAGGTGGGGTGGGGGTGCTGGAGGGGAGGCTATATATCCAGTTTATGACTGGAAAGGAATTTGGGGGTTTGGGAATTACGTTTATCGGGAAGGGATCGTGAGCTGATGTATAGGTTTCTACATGGGGCGGTTGCAGCAAGGGAGATTTTATTTCGAATGGGGTGTTTGAAAGATGGGGTTGTGAGAGGTGTGGCAAGCTGGAGACCGTCTTGCATGCCATATATTTTGTGAAGCATTGAAGGGGTAAGGTGGTGGATGGGATGGGTTTTGAGGAAATTGGGGGAGGGGAGTACCTTTGTTAAGGGCAATTTTCTTGGATTTGGGGGTGTCATAGGGACAAAAAGGGTTTAATGTACTGCATGGTGGATTTTGTTTGTGTGTCTTGGAAATTGAGAGAGGTGGGCATTCGGGAAAGAATAAAGGCGGTGGCGGCTCATATATCGAACCAAGTGTCGGAATCGTTGCTATATGGGAAGGGTTGGGATTCTGTATTTTCGGAGGATTACAGATCATTAAGTTTCAAGGGGCTATTGAGAGGTTTGGAGGGGTTTGAGTGGGTTTGACCTGTAGGGTTGGGGAATAGGGAAAGGGATGTGTTTGTTTTAGGAGATAGGACGTGTGATTGGAGAAAGGGGGAGGGAAGATGGGGGTATTATTTTCTTTGGGTGACGGTTGACATTCTATGCTGTGACAAGTGATGTTAGGGTTTTGGGTAGTGGATGAGATGAATGAAGGGGTGGAATGGATGTTGGTGAAGTTGGTAAGGTGGGGAGTCAGGGGTTGTACATGGGTTTGGCTGGTCCTCTGAAGCCGGGGAGGAGGGATGTGTGTTTGGGTTGTAACTGGTGTGAATGTGATGGGGGTTGGTTTGTACTTACCAGTAGATGGTAAGGGTAACTGAAACATGTTGTGGTTACTGTGAATTTCGATTTGTAATTTACTTTTGAATATACTCTGTGGCAGGTTGATGGCATTCTGATAGGACATCAGGTATGCACCACACTTGTTGTAGGTCATGAATTTACACATGTATAAGTGTAGTTAGTATTAATACAACTTATAAAGTTAAAAGTAATAGATGCTAATTGTGTTTGTATTCATTTTTACATAATTGTGTGTATAGAGGTTTGTTGTGGCTATGAAAGCAAAAATTTGTGGTTAGGTGTGAAGTTATTAGGATACTTTTGTAAAATGTACCTCTTTAAGGGGGGCTCCTTGTCGTGGTAAAGAGGCTATCGGTCTGAGGAATTGGACCTCTTGGTCTTCTTCCTCAGACCGAACCTAATTACCCCCCAATCCCCCCTCCCTTTTTCCCATCTTCCCCATCCTCCCTTTTCCCTTTCCTCCTCCTCCTCCCCATCCCTCCCTTATTTCCTTCCCAGTTTTACCCTGGGAGCTTCTCTCCTCAGGCATTCTAGTTCCTAGGTAGGGGGAAGGGTATCGTAGTCCATCCCATTCCGTTGAGGTCCTTGGCGGTGGTGTAGTTTGCCGTGGATTCTGGATCGCCTGGGGATGTCCTGATCCCTCTCCGGTCACCCGGGAGGTGGCCTTGGGTATCTTTCGGGCGACGGGTGTATCTCTGGAGGCCACCTTTCGAATTCCGGGGGTGGTGGCCGAAGGCGGTATGCTTTGTGGCGGATATCCGGCCACCCTCTCTTTTGTCCGCCGAGATGGCTTGATGGATGTGAGGTTGCTATCCCGGATTGCTGGTTTACTGGCATGAAGGGTAGGGTATGGCACGGGTTCCATGCTGCATCTGCACCACTTGTGGTGTTGAGGTCCTCTTGGGCACGGAGGGGGATTTACGCTTACTTTCATTCCTCCTAGGACCTATTCCTCCACGTTCCCCCCTTTTTTTTTATTCTTTTTTTTTATTTTGATTTTCTTTTCTTCTTTCTTTTTTTTTCTTAAAAATAAAAAGAAAGAAGTAACCTAACCATGGCTGACCCAATCCATGAACCCACTACCCCCAGGCCCCTTCCTGATACCGCACCCAGTACTGACCCTGCCTCGTTAACGGATGACACTTTGGACACCTCTCATGCCCCTGTACCTCTTGCTGGTGCTGGTTCGTCACCTGCTTCAGGTACCAGGGTCCCGACTGGCCCTTTCGATACGTCTGACCTTCGCTCTTCTCTGACCTTGATTCCGGCTTCTCCCTCGACAGTGCGGCAATTTTCGAATCGCTCGCCCGTCTCCCATCGGACCACCCCCGGTCCCACACAAAAACGACCAAGACCCACACATGACGATTCGACACTCCCTTCTCGTTCATCGCAGAAACGACCAGCTCGTCACGCACTCCCCTTAAACTCTCTGTTTCAAACTACTCAATGGACGAAGTTTTTTACTCTGCGACCGACTTCTCCTAATACCTATCTTTCAGACCATAGTATTGGTAAAGCTCTGCTACGCCATGTTGGTAAAGACATCTCATTTCACGCTCTCAAGAGCGGCACTCGCATCATCACGGTCCAGAATGCTGGCCAAGCTCGTGATCTTTCTCTTCTTACGACCATTGACACTACACCTGTTACTATTGACAAGCACCATTCCCTCAATTCTTGTTGTGGTTCTGTCATTTTGCCCCACACCATTGTCCAACGGAATTTCCAGACATGTGGTGATGACATTTTCGAGCAGCTTGAGCTCCAAGAACTCCCTATCCTTAAAGTTGACACTTTTGTCCTCCCAGCCAATAAGCGAAGACGTTATCCTTGCAATATAGCTCGTTTAACGTTTGACTGCCGAGAACTGCCACCTTCGGTCTACATTGCAGGTCAACGTTTACAAGTTCGAAAGGTGACCCCTACACCGCAGCAGTGTAGAAACTGCTGGCGTTTTGGTCATCCAGCAAAATATTGCAGGTCCATGGCCGAATGCCCAGTCTGTGGTGCTGACGACCATGCCAGTTCTTCTTGTACTCTACCTCCCTCTTGCCTTAACTGTCATGAGGCACATCCTTCATATTCTCGCCGTTGTCAGGTTTACCTGAATGAGCGGGAAATCCGTTGTCCTACTTGTGCTCGGGCAGTGCGTTTGAAATGCGCTGCATGGGGCAGGTATCGGTATAACAGAACCACAGAGAGACTCCTTGATTTCAAGCAGAAGAGAGCTATTGCTCGCCGTGTCATACGTGATGCTAAACGCACTTGCTGGCGAGATTACGTTTCTACTGTCACTTCGGCTTCCTCGATGAGTGCAGTCTGGAAGAAAGTGCGGAAATTGAGTGGTAAATTCTCCCCCGACCCGGCTCCTGTTCTTCAGGTTGCTGGTGTCGATATAGCACACCCTCTTGCCGTTGCCACTGAAATTGGTAATCATCTCATCCGCATTTCTCAGGGGCTCCATCTATGCCCCTCGTTCCTTTCTTCTAAGTCTGCCAGCGAGTTAAAGCCCTTAGATTTTTCTTCTCTTAGAGAAGAATCCTATAATGTGCCTTTTACCCTTCAAGAACTGGAGGCAACACTCTCTGCTTGCCGATCATCGGCAGCTGGGCCAGACGGCATACATATTCGTATGCTACAGCATTTACATATTGCTTTTGTCCCTTACGATCTTTAATCTTATATGGTCGCAAGGAGGTTTTCCCAGCTGGGGAATCTGCTATTGTTCCCCTTTTTCGAAAACCAGGTGCTCGGGGGGGATCCCCCACTACGTCCCATCGTTTTCCAGTGCAGTTTGAAGGGAATGGAACGTCTAGTTAATAGACGTTTGATTGGGTTTTAGAGACTCAATAGTTTTCCCCCCAGTCAGTATGGTTTGTAAGGGCCGTTCTGCCATTGACCCCCTTTCGCGCTTGGATACGTATATTTAATGCCGGAATAACCCTTTTGGGGTTTTTTCCTATCTTTTTTTACCTTTAGAAGGCTTTTGTAAACTTTGGGGATAAAATTTGGCCCCGGGCCCCCCCTGGGCCTCCCAGGCAACCACCCTTCTTTCTTAAGGCTTTCTTAACTGACAGACATTTCCGGGCCCGGGGTTGAAAGAACTTCCCGGAATTTTCCCAAACTGAAGGTTCCCCCAGGGGGTTTTTCTGAGCACAAACTTTTTTTGCTTGCTATAAAAATCTGGCATC
>WNWK01030756.1:0-23254 GCA_009830355.1 Cherax destructor
CTCAACAACTTTAATAGGTCCCACGACCATGACACAAGACACAGATCACTATTTGACATACCCGAGCCCATACTAACCAATGTAAAAATTTATGCACATAAAGGCCCCAGAATCTGGAATTCATTACCAGTAAATATTAAGTTAACCTTGTCCGAAAATCAATTCAAGACTTTCTAAAAATCACCTACTCACACTATACTAAATACTCATACTGTAACAAACTTTCAAACCCAATGTTATTTTACTTAAGATAATCTAATTTATATGTCATCTTCCTTAACACTTGTTGCAATATCATATCATCATATTGTTCATTTAAATATTATAGTATCATCATTTTGTTAAATAGAAATAAAATTTATAACTAGAAGAAACTCAATAAATTTTCTAGTATTGTTATTATACTAGTAATGCATCAACATATTGTAACTTGAATTAAAATATACAACTAAACTAAACTCAACCAATTTCTCTTGTATTGTCTTTTTATTGTATGTATAATCAGATTGAAATTTTAAATAATACAGAACTAGAATAAACTCAATCAATTTCTCTAGCATTAAGTCTTTAGTGAATAAGTCTTTAGAATAAGCTGCCCTAATGCCATGGCATGCCAGTGGCTCTCCTTGCATTACAGTTTTATAATTGTAACTACCAATAACAATGTACACTTGTAACATGCATTGAAATAAAAATATTATTATATTATTACATGGCACATTGTATCACAGGATGGCACATTGTATCACAGGATGGCACATTATACCACAGGATGGCACATTATATCACAGGATGGCATATTGTATCATAGGATGACATATTGTATCATAGGATGACACATTGCACTACAGGCTAGCACATTATACCACAGGATGGCACATTGTATCACAGGATGGCACATTGAAAATCTTAAAGGCAGGAATTTTATTTATTTATTTTGTATAAAATTAAGCATTGCACACATTCTTACTGATTAGTGAACATTATTCTTCAGGCTATAGAAGTTCTCCGAGGGGGCGGGAATGCCGTAGATGCAGTTTGCACGGCCACACAGGTCTTGGAAGACTCTCCCTCGTACAATGCTGGCTTTGGCCTTCCTTGACAGCTGATGGTAAATTCCTCCAGTGGCTGGCTAATTATTTTACTGTGGAGTGGTTGATAATGGAATTCTGTAATCATAAATTATAGATCTAGTAAAGTACTTTTTATTAATAATTTATTGTAATTGAAAGACTAGTGTTAATATATGTTGTAGTGAAGTTGCAAGCATTTATAGTTTTGTTTCATGAAATAAACTGGAGTTACATTATTGTATTAAAGAGAAGTGAGGAAATCACATCATGGTGTTTATTATTACTGTATTACAGTTGTGAAATGCAGGCAGCTTCTACTTAACCTCTTCTGTCACTCACATCTATATGATTGGTGCCAGTGGTGCTTATGTAGATCTACACATAAATCATAGCACCTCAAATATCCTCTGAATGGCAAATTTTGGCCTAAACATGAAGCAGTAGGTGGGGCAGTATAAAAAAAAATCTTGCCCCATGCAGTGCATGAAGGAAACAGCTAACCCCCTGACCATGTTTTTGGGTTAAAATGGTGACTTTGGGGAATTTTCTAGGATGGTTCATGGTTTAATTTGCTCTTTCTTGGCACCAGTTAGTAGTCTTGAAGACATGCTAGTGAAATGGAGATGACTTTGGATGGTTTCAGATTGGAAGTGGCCTGAGAAATAGTCAGTTTTTGGTAATTTTTCTAAGGAGGGGTAGGGTCCCTTACCTTGGTCGGTCTCTGGGATGACTTAAACCTTGATCAAGTATTTCTTGGTTATGGTTTGTTTGCCAAGAATTAGATGAGCTGTGAGCGGTAGATTTGGGCCTAGATATGAGAGAATGGTTTGTGCAGTAAGTGTGCACCAAATAAAAAAAAATCCTGCAGCAAGCAGTGCACAATGAAAAAAAAAACTGACCGTGTTTTTGGTTTAAAACAGCAACTTTGCGGTGTATTTTCATATGATTTTATGGCTGTATTCTTATTGTTTAGTCTCATTTGATAGAATGAAAAGTATATTATAGAAATAGAGATGATTTTGATTGGTTTTGGGCTGAAAGTAGCTTGAAATGGAGTGCAAAATAGCGGAAATGTTCGATTTTTGCTGATATTCCAGAGTACACAAATGACGTAACCCATCCAGTATGTGTCCAACTGGCCAGTCTAATATGCATTTAGGAATGCATTGACATTATTTATACAGTTACAATAATGCAGTACCCTGCATAACAGTAAATCTTCTGTTTTTTGTGTGAATAAAATTTCAAAATGGAAAGCAAGCATAATATATATACATATACAGTGGACCCCCGGTTATCGAAATTAATCCGTTCCAGGAGCTATTTCTCAACCCGAACCTTTTGTAATACGAACCCTTATTTCCCATAAGAAATAATGTAAATACAATTAATCCGTTCCACAAAAAAATATTCACACAAAATATAATATAAATAACATTTACTTATCTTTATTGAAGAGACTTGCAGGCATCTGGAAGATAGGGAGGATGACAGGGGCAGGGTGTTAGTGGTTGGAAGGGGAATCCCCCTCCAAAAGGACTTCAGATGTCAAAGCCCTCTCTGGGGTTACTTCCCTTCTTGGTCTTTTAATGCCACTAGGACCAGCTTGAGAGTCACTAGACCCCTGCCTGGTGAAGTAACTGTCCACAGTCCTCTGTTTCTGGTGACTCTTTAATACTTTCCTGAAGTACAACATGGCTCTGTCACTGAAGTGGTTGCACAGAAGGCTCATTTCAGCTTGCTCAGGTGGTGCTTTTCAACAAATGTCTGCAACTCATTCCACTTTGTACACATCTCCTTAAGCACTGAAGAAGGCACCTCCTTCTCTCTCTCTCCCTCCCTGTGAAGCAATAACCTCAGCTGTGGTCTGTTGCTGTTCCAGATGAAGCTCTGCAGCTCTTCAGTTGTTAGCTCTACCCTGTGCTCCTCCACCAACTTTCCACATCCTCACCACTCACCTCCAACCCCAGGCTGTTCCCCAATGCCACAATATCTTCCACAACATGTTCCACAACAGGCACAGGGTGTCAGGTCAGGGTCAGGGCCAGCCTCAAATCCTTCAAAATCCCTCTTTTCAACACAATCCGGCCACAGTGGTCTCCAAGCAGAGTTCAAAGTCCTGGAAGTCACTCCTCCCAAGCCTTACCTATAAGGCCTATGCAATGCACGATATTGAAGTGTTCTTTCCAGAACTCTCTTAGGGGCAATGCAGTGTCTGAGGTCACATCAAAGCACTTCTGAAACACTGCTTTGGTGTACAGTTTCTTGAAGTTTGCAATGACCTGCTGGTCCATGGGCTGGATGAGAGGAGTGGTGTTAGGAGGCAAGAACTTCACTCTAATGAAATTGAAGTTGTCAGGCAACAACTCTTGCAAGTTGTGAGGATGAGCAGGAGCATTGTCCAGTACCAGGAGGCACTTGAGTGGCAATTTCTTTTCCAGGAGGTATTTCTTCACACTAGGGCCAAACACTCCAGTCAACCATTCCTTGAAAATCTCCGTAGTGACCCATACCTTGGTGTTAGCCTTCCAATGCACACACAAATTATTCTTGTTAACACTGTGTTTCTTGAACACTCTGGGATTTTCAGAGTGATACTCCAGTAAAAGCTTCACTTTAAAATCACCACTGGCATTGGCACACATCATGAGAGTTAGCCTGTCTTTCATAGGCTTGTGTCCTGGCTGTGCCTTTTCCTCCTGAGTAATGAAGGTCCTGTTGGGCATTTTCTTCCAAAACAGGCCTGTTTCATCACAATTAAACACTTGTTGAGGTTCAAATTTTTCAGTGTCTACGAACCCCTGGAATTCCTGCACAAATTTTTCAGCTGCACGTTGTCTGAGCTGGCTGCTCACCATGCCTCACAACACTGTGTATGCCACTATGTTTCTTAAACCTGTCAAACCAGCTTTTGCTGGCTTTAAAATCACTCGCCTCAACACTGGTTGCAACTTTCACAAATTATCGCCATGGAAATACTATCACCCGCTATCTGTTTTTCATTGATCCACACCATCAGTAACTCTCTCAACCTCATCCACTGTTTTCGATCTTTGTTTTGTTAACATATCAACCCCTTTTGCAACATTAGCTTCCTTGATCTCATTTCTCTTTGCCAGGATAGTGCTGATAGTAGATGCACTTGTCTTGTACATCCTGGCAAGATCACTCAGACGTACGCCACTCTCATATTTTTCAACAATCTCCTTCTTCAGTTTGATGGTGTTCCTCACTCTCTTTACCACAGGGGTGCCACTAGGAAGCTTCTTTGGACCCATGGTGACTTATTTCACAGTGACAATCACTATATACCACCAAAAAAGACACCAAATGTATTGTGAATGTTTGAAAGAGCGAGCTAGGTAATCTTCTCTCACTGGTAAACAACGCTTCACTGGCGGGCGTCTTACGTCTTGCGCAGGCGCGGAGCAAGCAGACAGGTCTAATACGTTTTGCTATCCGAGCTTTTTTCGCTATCCGAGAGCGAAAAAAGCTTTCGTTAAGCGATTTTTTCGTTATCTAAACCTTTCGTTTGTACAGTGGACCCCCGCTATTCGAACGGCTCGGCGGTCGAACAAATCGTCATTAGAACAAGAAAATCGATATCGTCATGCGAACAAAATATCATGATTCGAACAAGTGTGTCCATCACCTGTCCGCCCAGGCGCTTGGAGAGCCAGTCCCTCCTTGTTTACACTCGAGAGAACACTACCCTGCACGCTCATCCAGACATTTCACACTTAATTATAATTGTTTCGAGTTTGTTCATTAAGTGTGAGACAGTGGTGAGAGGCAGTGGTGGTTGGCAGTGGTGAGAGGCAGTGGAGGTGGTGGTGAGAGGCAGTGGAGGTGGTGGTGAGAGGCAGTGGAGGTGGTGGTGAGAGGCAGTGGAGGTGGTGGTGAGAGGCAGTGGAGGTGGTGGTGAGAGGCAGTGGAGGTGGTGGTGAGAGGCAGTGGAGGTGGTGGTGAGAGGCAGTGGAGGTGGTGGTGAGAGGCAGTGGAGGTGGTGGTGAGAGGCAGTGGAGGTGGTGGTGAGAGGCAGTGGAGGTGGTGGTGAGAGGCAGTGGAGGTGGTGGTGAGAGGCAGTGGAGGTGGTGGTGAGAGGCAGTGGAGGTGGTGGTGAGAGGCAGTGGAGGTGGTGGTGAGAGGCAGTGGAGGTGGAGGCAGTGGTGAGAGGCAGTGGTGAGAGGCAGTGGAGGTGGTGGTGAGAGGCAGTGGTGAGAGGCAGTGGAGGTGGTGGTGAGAGGCAGTGGTGAGAGGCAGTGGAGGTGGAGGTGGAGGCAGTGGTGAGAGGCAGTGGTGAGAGGCAGTGGTGAGAGGCAGTGGTGAGAGGCAGTGGTGGTAGAGGCAGTGGTGGTAGAGGCAGTGGTGGTAGAGGCAGTGGAGGTAGAGGCAGTGGTGGTAGAGGCAGTGGTGGTAGAGGCAGTGGTGAGAGGCAGTGGTGGTGAGAGGCAGTGGTGAGAGGCAGTGGTGAGAGGCAGTGGTGAGAGGCAGTGGTGGTGAGAGGCAGTGGTGGTGAGAGGCAGTGGAGGTAGAGGCAGTGGTGAGTGGCAGTGGTGGTAGAGGCAGTGGAGGTGAGAGGCAGTGGAGGTGGAGGCAGTGGAGGTGGAGGCAGTGGTGAGAGGCAGTGGAGGTGGAGGCAGTGGTGAGAGGCAGTGGTGGTGAGAGGCAGTGGAGGTAGAGGCAGTGGTGAGTGGCAGTGGTGGTTGAGGCAGTGGTGGTAGAGGCAGTGGTAGTAGAGGCAGTGGTGAGTAAACAAGATTAAATGAAGGTTCGGTAGGGAGTTTTGTAAACAAGCCAGTTGTTGTTGTTACCAGCCTGACACATACGAATTCTGTTCAATCCGTGATGCTGACAATAATGCACTTAGCATTACAAACTCCGTTTTCTCTTATACTAACACGTCTGAAGGAGGAAAGAATGGGAAGATGTTTTCACAGCTGTAGCAAGAATGCTTGCCACCACCATCCTTCCCAGCCACCACATTCGTAATGACATACATATTTTATTCATTCTAGAGTGTATATCAGGTTTTTATGTTATTTATATTGTTTATTATGTCATATTAGATGAATTGTGATAGATAAATAAGCTGTCGAGTTGATAATAGCTTCACAGTGAAGTACTATTTTGTCATGCCTCCTGACAGCAGGAACGGATTAATTGTATTTCCATTATTTCTTATGGGAAAAATTAAATCGCCACTCGAACATTTCGCGTTGAGAACTAGCTCCTGGAACGGATTAAATTCGAATAGCGGGGGTCCACTGTATATATTTTTTAGATTCTTCGACCCTGAGAGCTAGTTTGAGATCAGGGGTCTCGACCCTCAAAGTTCTAAGGAGCAAGTTTACAAAAGTTTAGCCTAGTGAAACCTGTGCAAAAGTCATTCAGACACTTGCCTACATACCAGATCTTGAATTTACTGTATGAATATGTTCCCTAATTACTTTTTTTTAACACAGCAGCCGTCTCCCACCTAGGCAGGGGGACCCAAAAAGAAGAAATGAAAGTTTTCCTTCTTTTTACAGTTAGTAATTTATACAGGAGAAGGGGTTACTAGCACCTTGCTCCTGGCATTTTAGTTGCCTCTTACAATATGCATGGCTTACAGAGGAAAGATTCTTCTCTGCTTTCCCATGTAAGTGGGGAAAGTTGTATTGAATTAAGTTTAGGAAATCTGTATTGAATTAAGGGTCACTGTTCAAGCGTAATCAAAATAATATAAGCTACTGATGTAATCTATTTTAAATATCAGGTGGAGTCGAGTGTGATGCAAGTGTAATGGATGGACACACACTACGTCATGGGGCAGTTGGTGCTGTTCCAGGGGTAAGGAACCCTGTGCTGCTGGCCAGACAGATCCTTGATGCCCAGTCACATCCTTTACCTGGTGGCCTTGTTCCTCCTAGGTTAGTCAGGTCATCAAACCTTATTAATTTGTTGCCCCTGTTTGAAAGTGTTAAGAAACACTATCATTCTTTTCCATATGGGTAAGTAAGTGGATTTGCACAGTTGACTAATGATGGCATGTTGGTTGATAAGTATTCAGGGAGGTACAGTACTTTTCTACCATTCTGTCATTTGAAGGTGTAAAGCCTGCTATATGTTGTGCATTCTGGCAGGATTGCTAGCCTTTGCTTCCTGTCTTGTCAATATGTAAGAGGGCAGGTAAATTTTGCAAACTTTCACTTAAATTTGGTATATAATTAATTTTTTTTACTTTCCTGTGCATTTCTTAGTACAGTGGTCCCTCGGTTTTCGCCGAAAATTCGTTCCAGAATGCTGCTCAAGTGCCATTACCGAACCGGAATAATGTCACGTAGGTTAGTCTATTTCAGACCCCCAAAAATACACTTGCAACAGCACTTACGAAAATACACTTACATAAATGTTCGAGTTTGGAGATGCACGAAAACCGAGGGACCACTGTAGTTTTTTACATTCTACTTTTGATGTTTTCTTCCCAATTTAGGAGGCTTAATCTGAGACTGGGCCATGATCCCTGGAACCATTAACAGACAACATAATGAGGAAATAAAACCTCTACTACTATGTAGTACAAAGTTGCATACTTTAATTTACTTTTCAGAGAGCATCTTGAGGGACTCTTCCATGTATGTGGGTGGGTGGGGTATGTTGACTAGTTTGTCCTATCTTGCTGCTACCGCTGACTCTCACAGGCTCTCATCTACAGCTATCCACCATGGGAGTTAAATAAGCTATGTAATCACTGATGATTGATGGGTGACAATAATGCTGAATAGGACATACAATATATACTTAAAATATATATTTAAGAAAAGGCAGTTATGGTATCATTCAAGATAATGATGTGTATCTTCCTGGAAAGACAGACACGGAGCAATTGATGTTGAATGAATTTCCTTCTTGAGTCACCAACTGAGCTCTAGTGGCAAATGGCTAGTGTTAAAAAAACAATGGTAATACAGTTTTGTAATGTCAGGAATACAACATATAGTCCTGATATTGTAAATACACATTCACTATCATTCAGAGTACAGGCACTGTACTTACTCAAACTTAGCTGACTGATTTCTCAGTCACTTCAGAAATATTGTATTACTTCAACCTGTCCTCATTTTACTACATTAATTTACTTAATTTTTCCTTTAAACTTCCTATTTTCTTTAGGTTTAGTTCAATTAGTTAAGTTGCATGAATCTGTAAAAACCCATAGTTAACCACTGGTAGTGAGGTGGCCAAGCATAACCAGGGAACATTAAGTCTACCAGCATTGTGGTGCAAGAATGGATTGCTTGCTTGCTTGCACTTACAGTTGGTTGTTCAGCGGCCTCAAACCACTCACCTCCACCCCAGTCTAATGTGCTCTCATGTGCCTGCTAAAATGTCTGTGCTTCCAAATCTAATTTGGATGCATCTTCCATTTTTCCATCCAAAACTCTGTTATTCACTGCAATATTTATTGACTATCACACACATTCTCACATTTGTTTTTTGTTTGCAATAATTTTTTACCATTATTAACATGAAGAATTAGATGCACATGCAACATCTGGGTGTCTCTGTTGTAGAAATTTTGCCATCCAGTGGCTGTATCTTTTGTATATAGGTCTACTGTCTTTCCATTATACCCTTGAATTTATATTGATAAAGCCACTTGATGGCAAAATACCTACAGTAAAGATATTCAGATGTTGCACATGTGTATAATTCATCTTGTTGGTATTGTATACCATATGTGTACATTATTAACATGTCAAAATTTACAAAAGAGAAATTTGGACACAGTCCTGTATTGTCCTTCTCTGTATATTGGAAGAATTAATTGACCTGTCTTCTCTCCAATATAGAGAAGGCCCATGACTTATAAATATTTGAAGTTAGAGCCATCCACACTTAAAAATGATCATTTAAGAACCAAATAAAGTTTTGCAATCTAAATTACAGTACGACCATGTTTGACACAACTTTTTGTAGTATTATTTCCTATATAAACAAGGCAATTGTAAGTTGAACAGCAAGGAATGTAAATAATTGGTAAATTGAGGTGTTTCATAGTGAAGAGTGGAAAATTAGGGACATTGCATAAGGCTTCTACACCTGTGTAACATTAAGATAGGCACTTAATGTCTCCTTTTCTCATTGAAGCATTGAATATCATTGATACAGACAATGATCAAGAAATTGTATTTGAGGGTAATTGAAGGTTCTTCTTGAGTTCGATATTGAGAGTTTGTTAGTGACACTGCAACATAATTAGGCACAGTACATTGCAATATTATGAGCATCACTAGCTTCACAAAGGCTATAGCTGAACATTTATACTGCACAAAGCTAAATATCAGATAGAATTTCCTGTGGCATAATGTTTCCCCAAGATTCGTAAGTCATTATAATAGTCTTTATGTTTGACAAAGGTGATACCCAAACTAAAGTTCTTAATTTTGTGAATTCTGTTTAAATTTTTTTTTTTTATTAACACATCGGCCGATTCCCACCAAGGCAGGGTGGCCCGAAAAAGAAAAACTTTCGTCATCATTCACTCCATCACTGTCTTGCCAGAGAGGTGCTTTACACTACAGTTATAAAACTGCAACATTAACACCCCTCCTTCAGAGTGCAGACACTGTACTTCCCATCTCCAGGACTCAAGTCCGGCCTGCCGGTTTCCCTGAATCCCTTCATAAATGTTACTTTGCTTACACTCCAACAGCACGTCAAGTATTAAAAACCATTTGTCTCCATTCACTCCTATCAAATACGCACACGCATGCTTGCTGGAAATCCAAGCCCCTCGCACACAAAACCTCTTTTACCCCCTCCCTCCAACCTTTCCTAGGCCGACCCCTACCCCGCCTTCCCTCCACTACAGATTTATACACTCTCGAGGTCATTCTGTTTAAAATATATGAATTTATTCAAAATAACACGGGAAGACTGAGACATACTCGACATAAATTTCAAAGGACTTAAATATTTTAGTCAGAAAAGTGTAGTACATCATCATCAACATTGTCATTGTCTTCATTATCATCATCGTTGTCATCAATCAATCAGTCATGCAGTTGTACCATGCACCATGGTAAAGAGAGACAATTGACAAAGGTTTATCAAGTCTTGCAAACTGTTTTTTACTTATGTGTGTGTTGTTCCCAGTCCAGCTGTAATATACAGCAATTAGAGGGAAAAATAATTGGCAAGCAGTTTCAGTCCAATTTTGCTTTAATAGTGGTAAAAATATGAAGTAGATTGCCATAAAACATATTGAAAGCAAAACTGCTGCATTTAAAAAAAACGGTAGGGTGAATAAGTGCTTTTCTATAGAACTGTAACTTGCATTGTATCCTCTTCCTTGAAACCATCCATAAATAGTCTTATTGAAGCACATCCATCTCTTGTTATACGAGCTATGTGACCATATCAACCTCTTATACAGTAGCTTGTGCTTATTACAGTGTCAGTTTTTGTATGGTCCAAGCCAAGACTAAATTTTAACAAGATATTTGAGGTTAAATTAGGTTAACCTAAACTTAATTAACCTGTATTTATGTATAATTAACCATCACTAAATAAATGGGTGACTTACTTCTGGCATCAAAAGAGATATTGTCATTGTTTAGATAGTTTGAGACCACAGGCCCCTTACTGAAGTTGGAAGATGGGTTGACCACAAATAATTGAAGGTTGCAACAGTGCTGAGAGAACTCAAGTTAGGTTTGGCAGATTTGATGTAGAGAAAAGTTATGGGTAATAACTGTGCATCCCATCTTTCCTCGTATAATGTCATGCTTAGCAACTAAAGTTTGTAACTTGGTGTAAAGTAATGGCACAAGAGCATGTTGAAACACTAGCTTAAATTAAAATAAGAGAGAATGACCAGAAAAAAGAAGACTTGGTTATGGAGAGAGCAATTGAGCAGGTTTTTAGTGGAATACTGGTGGTAGTTTCTAATTTGGGATCATGCACCAATCCACCTGCATTCTCCCCTTTCCTCAAAAAAAGGGGGGCTTTTATTCATGGGTTATTGCTGGGAAATTGAATTCCATGATGTAGGAATCCCCATCTCCCTAAATTTAGGAGTCTGACTGTATTGAGTAGACCCTAACATATGGTGTTAGATTCTTCTCTCTCCCATGTGTTGTTAAACAGTTGATTGCATTCACTTACATTTATGATTTTTTTATCTTTGTTTTGGATTTCTATTGTTAAAATTTCAGCAGTGTTTGTGCTTTGGATTTTAATTTTTTTAGCTTTTATAGATTTTTTGTACTAATATTGCTAATGCACCTTCTTTCTTTCCAGCTCTCTCTCTTCACACTCAGTGCTCTACATTCACATTATTGGATTCTTTATCGTTTACATACAGGTTTAGCGTTTTTTTGTGATTATAAATATCCTTTTCGTTTATAGTCTCAGCTCTAGCCTTTTTGAGAATACACCCATCTATGTTTTATTATAAAATCTTTAATATTTGTTAGTCCTTCTGTTGTTTACCTGGCTGTTTTCATTCTGGTTTGATTATTCTTTGCTTCTTCAAGTGTCCCGAATACATTTAATGGTTGAGGGTTGCCTTATTACTTGGTAGACAAACTGCTCTTTTTGTTCCTCATTTTTTTCTTTTAGTGTCTTGGCCTCTGCTATGTATTCCTTTCTAGGAAATGTGTGAGATGTCTCTTGTGTTAATGGGGTGTTTGTCCCCAGGGGCTGGCAGCGCGTTGTCACGTGGTGACCTCGGCTGTGACCAAGTGTCGGGTCACCTTGTGCATCCCAGGTGTGGTAATAATGTTGACCTGACTGCTCTACTGCCTGCTTGCTGCAGACGGACCTCTACGATAATAATACTACCACTAATAATAATAATACTTTATTTACAAAAAATATAGTCCATAGGTATGCATATTAAGAAATTTTCATACAGTTGTAGTTGTGATTTTTGCTTTACGGGCAAAGTCCTCTACTGACAAAAATAAAAATGATCACATTGCTTATAGAATACAGTATTAAATTTCTTAGGTCTTTCTTCATGCAATATTTAATGTTCTTAATTTATAATAATTATAATTCATAAAAAATGTATTTTGTTTCATCTCTTAGTGTTACAAAGCAAGTAAGATGAGGTATTTTGTAACTGCTGTACTGTCTTGCTTAAATTGTAATGATGGAGCATTGAAGAATATTTTAATATCACTTGTCTGTAAATTGAATAATGGTGAAGAGTAAAATCACTAAGAGGAAAGCTTATACAGTATAATAATGTTGTTGTGCCTTTAGTACAGTATTTATTGTTGCTGAATTTTAAACCAAAACAATTTTTTTTTTTTTTCAACAAGTTGGCCGTCTCCCACTGAGGCAGGGTGACCCAAAAAGAAAGAAAATCCCCAAAAAGAAAATACTTTCATCATCATTCAACACTTTCACCACACTCATACATAATCACTGTCTTTGCAGAGGCGCTCAGATACGACAGCTGAGAATAGTCCCTCCCAGCTGTCACTATCCCAGACCCCTCCTTTAAAGTGCAGGCATTGTACTTCCCATTTCCAGGACTCAAGTCCAACTAAATCAATTAACTGGTTTCCCTGAATCCCTTCACAAAATGTTACATTAAACAAATAAATTAATTATATTAGTACATATCAAAAGACTGTTTTATAATTTGGAACATGCAACAAATCCCGACACTAGGTGACTCTGCTGCTGTGGTGGCAGGGTTTGAGCTGCTTGCCTCAGTGCCTCGCTGTTGTGGCTGGGTTTGATCTGCCTACCTCAGTGCCTCGCTGTGGTGGCAGGGTTTGATCTACTTGCCTCAGTGCCTCGCTGTGGTGGCTGGGTTTGATCTGCTTGCCTCAGTGCCTCGCTGTGGTGGCTGGGTTTGATCTGCTTGCCTCAGTGCCTCGCTGTGGTGGCTGGGTTTGATCTGCCTGCCTCAGTGCCTCGCTGTGGTGGCTGGGTTTGATCTGCCTACCTCAGTGCCTCGCTCTGGTGGCTGGGTTTGATCTGCCTGCCTCAGTGCCTCGCTTCAAACCCACCAACCAACCTATTTTTCAGCCTAAATACTGGCAGGATTTCCCCTTTCGTCAGAATTTTGTTCACTCGTTCGCTTGAATGTAAACACTTGGTCTACACATTCCCTACCTTTCCTAAAGCCTCCTTTTTCATCTGCGATCTGGCTCTTCATCTTACCCTTAATTCTTTCAGTAATAACTCTACCATACACTTTACCTAGTATATTCAACAGGCTTATTCCTCTATAATTTTTACATTCTCTCTTGTTCCCCTTTCCTTTATACAAAGGAACTATACTTGCTCTCTGCCAGTCCATAGGTACCTTCCCCTCTTTCATATACAGTGGTACCTCGAGTTACGATGGTCCCCAAAATCGCCCTTTTATGTAAGTTTATTTTTTTAAATGCTTTTGTAAGTATATTTTTGGGGGTGTAAAAGGACTAGTCTATTTTACATTATTCCTTATGGGGATAAATTCGTTTGGTAATGGCACTTGAACAGCATTCTCGAACGAAAAAATATCGTAACTCGAGGTACCACTGTATTTATTGAACAAAATTACCAGCCACTCCCAAACTGTATCCCCACTTTTAACATTTCTGTCTTGATTCCATCAATCCCAGCTGCTTTACCCTCTTTCATTTTATCTACTGCCTCATGCACCTTCCCCATCTTTGCATCTGGCTCTTCCTCACTTCTAAAGGATGTTATACCTCCCTGGCCAATGCATGAAATCACAGCTTCCCTCTCTTCATCAACATTTAACAGTTCCTCAAAATATACCCACCTTTCCAATGCCTCCAACTCCCCATCTAATAACTCTTTTCTTCTGTTTATAACTGTCAGATCCAATTGTTCCCTAGGCTTTCTCAACCTATTAATCTCACTCCAAAACTTTTTCTTATTCTCTGAAAAATTTCTTGACAGAACTTCCCCCACTCTCTCAATTGCTCTCCTTTTACACTCTTAACCTCTCTTTTTACCCTCCATATATGCCACCCTCCATTTATCACTTCTGCTTTGTAAAAACCTCTCATATGCCATCTTTTTCTCTCTTACCACTCTCTTTACTTCGTTCCACCAATAGCTCCTTTTCCTTCCCACACCCACCCTCCTGTATCTATAAACTTCTGCTGCACATTCTAACACTGCAGTCTTAAATCTACCCCATACTTCTTCAATCTTCTCATTACCTATACTCTCACTAACCAAGGTTTCTCCCAATAGTAGCTTATAAATTACCTTGCTACACACCAACAGCATGTCCATTAAAAACCTCTTCATCTCCATTCACTTTGACATACACAAGCCTGCTGGATGCTCAAGCCCTTGAAACCCAAAGCCTTTTTTACCCCTCCCCCCTCCATCCATTCCTGGGATGACTTCTACCTTCCACCCCATATTTATACACCTTCGTCAACCTTTCCCTCTCCACCCTCTCTACATGTTAAACTACCTCGATAACTCCTCTCAGCCCTCTGAATTATAATGTTATTGTTATTATTTTAAAATATTAAATTATGATTGTTTCAAATTTGTTTATTGTAATTGACATACAAAAATCACTTGTTAGGCTATAAGTACTACATTATACTACAGAAGTGCCACACGTTTCTAGTTTTTGGCTAAATTGCATCGAAAAAGTTCCTGACTTGTGAAGCATTTGTCTCGCAACCAGAACCCAGCAACAATTTCTGGACTGGGTTTTGCAAAATGTATTTGCATCTCCTTAAAATTTCTGCCCCTTTTCACCTACCAGCAACTAAGTGCCTAGGTGTTAGTCGACTGTTGTTTGTTCACCTTAGAGAGGACTGGGCTGTGAAATGATGAGCTGAGGTAGGATAACAGATCTTAGCCTGTTAACCCTTTACCAGGCCAGGTGTGCCTCATATTTGATTCTGCCATAGAGGGTATTTAAGAGGCGCCTAAAATAAATAAACTTGACAAATGAACAAAAATAAATATGTCTTAGAATTGCTTATATTATCAGAATATAGGTTGCAAATGTTGCAGTGTCTCAAATTTGATGCGTGGCCTGGTAAAGGGTTAATGAGCTGAGGTAGCATAACAGACTTTAGCCTGTAAATAAAATAAGAGCTCTTTGACTGTAAATTGAACTATTTAAATGAAAAAAAAAATTGTTCTTGAAGCAGCTATTATTTTGACTAGGTGACCCATCAGTGTTGGGGGGGGGGTTGTCTTGATCCAAAGAATTTAACTGCTCTTCCCTTGGTGGGAGATGGTTGATATTTTAAAAATAATAATGAGAGGAATAAGAATATTAACCCTTTCAGTGGCCGTCACTTAGAACTGCGTCATTGAGGCCAGGGCCCCCTCACATAGTTCTGTGTTATGAGCTCAGCTCACTTAGATAAGCTGTGAGTGGTAAATTTTGGCCTAGATATGAGAGAATAGGTGTGTGTAGTGAGTGTATACAGCATAAAAGATATGCCCCACGGTGCACAATAGGAAAAGCAAAACTAACTGTGTGTGTTGTTTAAAATAGCAACATGAGAAGGTTTTTGTGGTTTTATTGACTGTTTCTTAGTACCATTTGATAGAATGGAAGACATACTACTGAAATAGAGATAATTTTTGTTGGTTTTGGGACCAGATGTAGCTAGAAATTGAGCTCAAAGTAGTGGGAATGTTAATTTTATTTTCCTGAGGACAGGTAACGCCTCCCTACACCCCCCAATCTGTTTTATGTTTTTTAATAGGTCTGATTCATTTATTGGGACACCATAAACTATGACCAATTATTCCTGGTTAAATATTATTATCCGAGTAATAGAGTAAATCTTCTATTTTTGTGCGATAGATTCAGAATGGAAGGCAAAGGTAATATAGGAGAGCCCAGGGACATGATTAATGAACAAAGGAAATGTTGTTTTAGTGCCAGGAATGTCTACAGTGTTTATTTTGGACTATCTTTAACCCTTTGACTGTCGGAGGCCCCATTCTGAAACTCATTCTATGTCACAAAATTTTGGAAAAAAAAAAAATTATTTTTTCTTATGAAATGATAGAGAATCTTTTCTCGATGGTAATGACACCAAAAGTACGAAATTTGATGGAAAACTTACGGAATTGCGCTCTCGCAAAGTTAGCGATGTCAGCGATATATACGCATCGGCGATTTCGCCGACTTTGAGCCCTATTTTCAGCCAATTCCATTGTTACAGTCGACCAAACTCATAGCTATTGCTTTTGAACTCCATTTGTTCAATTGACTGAGTACAAGAAACCACCAATTTACCGATTTCAACTACCCAATAAAGTGGTCAGAAATTGGCAATTTCGCCAATTTCATGCAAAATAAAAAAGATGTCAATTTCAAAATAGGGTCCAGAATAAACAATGCAGACATTCCTGGCACTAAAATAAGATGTTCTCTGTTCATTAGTCACGTCTTTAGGCCCCTCTTATATTACTCTTGCTTTCTATTTTGATTTTTTATTCACACAAAAAATAGAAGATTTATTGTTATGCAGACTATTGCATTATTGTAAAAATGGTATAAATAATATCTGTGCACTTGTGAAAGAATATTAGACTCGCCAGTTGATGTGTATTGGACGCGTGGCGTGATTTGTTTACTCTTGAACATTGGCAAAAATCAAATATTTCTGCTACTTTGAGCTTAATCTCAAGGTCGTTTTCATCATGAACCTAATCAAAATCATATCTATTCCTGTAATATGTTTTCCATTCTATCAAATGAGACCATGAAAAAGAGAATACAACCATAAATACTATACGAAAATACACCTCAAAGTCGGCGTTTTAATCCAAAAACACGGTCAGAGTTTTTTTTTTCTCATGCACTGCGTGCTGCAGGATTTTTTTTATACAGCGCACACTGACCACACAGACCCATTCTCTCATATGTGGGCCTACCAGCTTTCTCCCGCTTGATTTGAAGCCGCTAGAATTTTTGAGTATATATACGTCTGAAACACTGGCTCGTAAGATGTATATATATGACTGAAACAGTCAAAGGGTTAAACTGGAATTTTTTTTAATTGTGTGTAAAATTAGCCACTTTACCGACTTCTGTGCACTTTTTATGATAGTTGCTTGATAGAATGAAAGAAATCCTACCGAAAAAAAATATACAGTGATACCCAGGTTTACGTAATTAATTCATTCCAGAATGCTGTACAAGTGCCGTTACCAAACGAATTTGTTCCCATAAGGAATAATGTAAATTAGATTAGTTCTTTTAGATCCCCAAAAATACACTTACAAAAGCACTTACAAAAATACACTTACATAATTGTTCGAGTTTGGAGCAGTACGTAAACCGGGGGTCCACTGTATATACAGTACGTACAGTGGACCCCCAGAGTTCGTAGGCGTCGGAGTTCGTAAAATTCGGAGTTCATGATATTTTTTCGGAAAAATATTGGTTCGGTGTTCGTGGATCCGCTCGAAGTTCGTGATTCGTCCTGGACACGTACACATGGCCCGAGCGGGCCCGACACTCCATTGAGAGTCAGTGTGCCATTGTTTACCAGCAAGTGACCGCCACCCATGCATTCCCACACATTCATACCATACATTTTGTCATTATTCCAGTGTTTTTAGTGCTTGCAACTGCTAAATAAGCCACCATGGGCCCCAAGAAAGCTCCTAGTGCTAGGCCTGTGGTAAAGAATGTCAAAAATGCGGTAGAACTGAAAAAGAAACCATTGCAAAATATGAAAGTGGAGTTCGTGTCACTGAGCTGGCCAGGCAGTATTGGCAAAGCCTATACAACCATCGCTCCATTATGGCCAAGGGAAAGGAAATCAAGGACGCTGTTATTGCGAAAGGTGCAAGTATGGTCAAAACAGAGATTGCAAATACTGGAAGATGTTGAGACTTTGTTGTTGGTGTGGATTACCCAGAAAGAATTAGCAGGAGATAGTGTTACGCAGGCGATAATATCTGAAAAAGCAAGGCAATTGCATGGTGTTCTCGTCAAGAAAATGCCTGCAACGAGTGCTGAAGTGAACGAATTTAAAGCCAGCAAAGGCTGGTTTGACAGATTTAAGAAGCGTAGTGGCATACACAGTGTGATAAGGCATGGTGAGGCAGACAGTTCAGACAAACTTGCTGGTGAAAATATGTGCATGAATTCAAGGGGTACATAGAGGCTGAACAATTCAAACCCCAACAAGTGTTCAATTGTGATGAAACAGGCCTGTTTTGGAAGAAACTGCCAAACAGGACCTACATTACACAGGAGGAAAAGGGACTGCCAGGACACAAGCCTATGAAAGACAGGCTAACTCTTATGTTGTGTGCTAATGCTAGTGGGGATTTCAAAGTGAAGCCTTTACTCTGTATCACTCTGAAAATCCCAGAGCGTTCAAGAAGTACAGTGTTGCCAAGGATAATTTGTGTGATGTGGAAGTCTAACAATAAGCATGGGTCACGAGGAAATTTTCCTTGATTGGTTCAATGAAGTGTTTGGCCCCAGTGTGAAGAAATACCTCCTGGAAAATAAATTGCCACTTAAGTGCCTCCTGGTAATGGACAATGCTCCTGGTCATCCTCCAGACTTGGAAGAGCAAATTGTGGAGGATTTGAAGTTCATCAAAGTAAAGTTCTTGCCCCTAATACCACTCCTCTCCTCTAGCCCATGGACCAGCAGGTCATTTGTAACTTCAAAACTGTACACCAAAGCAATGTTTCAAAGGTGCTTTGACATAACCTCAGACACTGCTGTGACCTAAGAGAGTTCTGGAAAGATCACTTCAATATCCTCAATTGCATAAACCAAAAGGGAAGGCTTGGGAGGAAGTGAGCACCAGGACTTTGAACTCTGCTTGGAGAAAATTGTGGCCAGACTGTGTCCCAAGAGGGATTTTGAAGGGTTTGGGGCTGAGCCTCAGGGCCCTGAGCCTGTTGTGGAAAAAATTGTGGCACTGGGGAAGTCCATGGGGTTGGATGTTACTTACGAGGATGTGGAAGAGTTGGTGGAGGACTACAATGAAGAGCTAACCACTGCAGATCTGCAAGAGCTTCAACTGCAACAGAAACAGACCATAGCTCAGGAAAGTGATTCAGAGGAGGAGGAAGAGATATGGAGGACGTTGCCTTCTTCAAAGATTAAGGAGATGTGTGCCAAGTGGAGTGACTTGCAAAGATTTATGGAGCATTATCACCCTAACAAAGCTGTTGCAGGCCGTGCTGCCAGCATGTACAATTAGACTGTGGTGTCCCACTTCAGGGCTGTTTTAAAGGAACGCCAGGTACAGAGTTCCCTGGACAGTTATTTTGTCAGACAGGGGTCAAGTGACTCGCAACCTTGTCCTAGTGGCCAGTAACCCCAGAAAAGAACTTAGTACCTGAAGTGTTAACGGAAGGGGATTCCCCTTCCAAACACTAGCAACTCTTCCATCCTCTCCCCTCCTTCCGTCTTCCACACATCAACAACTCTTCAATAAAGGTAAGTGACATGTTATTACTGTTTATTTCTTATGTCTCATTGTTTTCTGTGTAATTTAATGGATATTTGTTGTACAAGAAGAATTTATTTTAATACTTTTGGGTGTCTGGAACGGATTAATTTTACAGTGGTCCCTCGGTTTTCGCCGAAAATTCGTTTCAGAATGCTGCTCAAGTGCCATTACCGAACGAATTTACTTCCTTAAGAAATAATGTCACGTAGGTTAGTCTATTTCAGACACCCAAGAATACACTTGCAACAGCACTTACGAAAATACACTTACATAAATGTTCGAGTTTGGAGATGCACGAAACCGAGGGACCACTGTATTTCCATTATTTCTTATGGGGAAAATATATTCGGAGTTTGTAATATTCGGTGTTCGGAGCGCCCTCTGGAACGGATTAATTACGAACTCCGGGGTCCACTGTATATGTATACAGTGGTACCTAGGCATCGAACAGCTCCCAACTCGAACAATTATGTAAGTGTATTTTTGTAAGTGCTTTTGTAAGTGTATTTTTGGAGGTCTGAAACGGATTAATCTAATTTACATTATTCCTTATGGGAATAAATTTGTTTGGTATCGGCACTAGAACAGCCTTCTGGAGCAATTAAGCTTGTAAACCGGGGTACCACTGTGTATCATGTACAGTGGTCCCTCGGTTTCGCAAAATTGTTCAGAATGCTGCTCAAGTGCCATTGAACGAATTTACTTCCTTAAGAAATAATGTCACGTAGGTTAGTCTATTTTAGACCCCAAAATACACTTGCAACAGCACTTATGAAAATCCCTTACATAAATGTTCGAGTTTGGAGATGCACGAAACCGAGGGACCAACAGCCTTCTGGAGCAATTAAGCTTGTAAACCGAGGTACCACTGTGTATACATGTACAGTGGTCCCTCGGTTTTGCAAAATCGTTCAGAATGCTGCTCAAGTGCCATTCCCGAACGAATTTACTTCCTTAAGAAATAATGTCACGTAGGTTAGTCTATTTTAGACCCCAAAAATACACTTGCAACAGCACTTATGAAAATACACTTACATAAATGTTCGAGTTTGGAGATGCACGAAAACCGAGGGACCACTGTACTAATATATATATATATATATATATATATATATATATACGTATATATATATATATATATATACTATATATATATATATATATATATATATATATATATATATATATATATATATATATATATATATATATATATATAATATATATATATATATATATATATATATATATATATATACAGTGGTACCCGGTTTACGATATTTTTCATTCAGAATGCTGTTCAAGTGCCATTACCAAAGCAATTTATCTCCTTAAGAAATGTTGTAAAATAGACTAGTCCTTTTAGACCCCAAAATTACACTTACAAAGCATTTAAAAATAAACTTACAAAAAAGGGTGAGTTTGGGGACCATCGTAAACCGGGGTACCACTGTATATATATATACTATATATATATATATATATACAGTGGTACCTCGACTTACGATGGTCCCCAAACTCACCCTTTGAAGTTTATTTTAAATGCTGTAAGTGAATGGGGTCTAAAGGACTAGTCTATTTACAACATTTCTTGGAGATAAATGGGTAATGGCACTTGAACAGCATTCTGGAATGAAAAATATCGTGAATCGAGTACCACTGTATATATATACTATATATATATATATATATATATATATACTATATATATATATATATATATATATATACTATATATATATATATACAGTGGAACCCGACTTACGATGTTATCATCTTACGTTATTTTCGATAACCGATATTTATAACGTAAGAAATTTGTTTGTGACTTACGATGTTTGCTTCGTTTACGACATTCGTACCGGACCTGTCCGTGCGCCCAGCTGAGCGCGCACTCCAGGAGCGTCAGTGCTATTGTTTACAAGCGGAGCGACCACCCACCACACCACGCATTCATACCAGTATATTGTCATTATTCCACTGTTTTAGTGCTTGCAACTGCTAAATAAGCTACCATGGGTCCAAGGAAAGATCCTAGTGCTAAGCCTGTGGTAAAGAATGTGCAGGGAGTGAAGCATTTATGCAGGGAGTGTAGCATTTATGCAGGGAGTGTAGCAGGCATGCAGGGAGTGTAGCAGGCATGCAGGGAGTGTAGCAAAGATGCAGGGAGTGTAGCAAAGGGTGCAGGGAGTGTAGCAAAGATGCAGAGAGTGTAGCAGGGATGCAGGAGTGTAGCAGGGATGCAGGGAGTGTAGCAGGGATGCAGGGAGTGTAGCAAGGATGCAGGGAGTGTAGCAAGGATGCAGGGAGTGTAGCAGGATGCAGGGAGTGTAGCAGGGATGCAGGGAGTGTAGCAAGGATGCAGGGAGTGTAGCAAGGATGCAGGGAGTGTAGCAAAGATGCAGAGAGTGTAGCAAGGATGCAGGAGTGTAGCAAGGATGCAGGGAGTGTAGCAGGGATGCAGGGAGTGTAGCAAGGATGCAGGGAGTGTAGCAAGGATGCAGGGAGTGTAGCAAGGATGCAGGGAGTGTAGCAAAGATGCAGAGAGTGTAGCAAGGATGCAGGGAGTGTAGCAAGGATGCAGGGAGTGTAGTAGGCATGCAGGGAGTGTAGCATTCATGCAGGTAGTGTAGCATTCATGCAGGGAGTGTAGCATTCATGCAGGGAGTGTAGCATTCAAAGAAAAGGCCAGTAACCAGAAAGAACTTGGTACCTGCAGTGTTAATGGAAGGGATTCCCCTTCAAACACTAGCATACTACTCCACCTTCTCCCCTCCTCCGTCCTCCACACATCAACAACTCTTCAATAAATGTAAGTGACATGTTATTGTACAATATTTGCATGTGTATTTATGTATTCTTTATTCAATTATTTATTATTTAATGTCCAAAAGTTCTAAAAATATTTATTTAACTACTTTTGGAAGTCTTGACGGATTAAATTTATTTCCATTATTTCTTATGGGGAAAATTGATTCGTTTAACGATTGTTTAGCTTTAAAATATGCCCTCTCTGACGGATTAATATCGTAAGTGGGTACCACTGTATATATATACTATATATATATATATAATATATATATACTATATATATATATATATATATATATATATATATATATATATATATATATATATATATATATACTATATATATATATATATATATATATATACTATATATATATATATATATATATATATATATATATATATATATATACTATATATATATATTTTTTTTTTTTTTTTTCAACAAGTCGGCCGTCTCCACCGAGGCAGGGTGACCCAAAAAAAGAAAATCCCCAAAAGAAAAAACTTTCATCATCATTCAACACTTTCACCACACTCATACATAATCACTGTCTTTGCAGAGGAGCTCAGATACTACAGCTGAGAAAAGTCCCTCCCAGCTGTCACTATCTCAGACCCCTCCTTTAAAGTGCAGGCATTGTACTTCCCATTTCCAGGACTCAAGTCCAACTAAATCAATTAACTGGTTTCCCTGAATCCCTTCACACAATGTTACCCTGCTCACACTCCAACAGATCGTCATGTCCCAAAAACCATTCGTCTCCATTCACTCTATCTGGAAGTCTTGACGGATTAAATTATTTCATTATTTCTTATGGGGAAAATTGGATTCATGAACGATTGTTTCGCTTTTTTTTAAAATATGCCTCTCTGGACGGATTAATATCAGAAAGTCGTGGCACCACTGATATATATATATATATA
>WNWK01030757.1:0-23254 GCA_009830355.1 Cherax destructor
TAGTGTCTAATCGACATGTGCCTAGGACAAAATGGTAACTAACGCTGAGTCTCGACCCTGCAACCACAATTAGGTGAGTACACACACACACACACACACACACACACACACACATATATATATATATCAATGCACCACGCAGAAACAAGCAGGTATATACAGAGAAAGATCGCAGTCAGCAGGACTCGATACAGCTAATGAGACGGTCAAGATTCCCAGGCAGCGCTCTTATCCACTCAGCTACGAATGCCATATAAGCTGGGCAGCCTGGTTCACAAGCCAGGCTAAAGTTGGAGGCATCTGTGGACCAGCGATTTCATTTGGTAAACTTCCTTTATTTCGTTGATGATTCAGTCCATCAATCTTCTACAAGATTGATGGACTGAACACATCGACTCCAGGCTGAGGGACTGATTACCTCAAACTCCTCTCCTTAAACCTTTCTACTTTGTATTGGACTGATGAAGCCACTGTGTGGTGAAACGTTTCCTTAATAAAAATTCCCATATGTTGCATAAGTGTCTCAATCTTCAACTTGTCGGTTTTCAAAACCATTTATTATTTCGTTGATGTTTCTCTCTCCCCTCTCTCTCTCTCTCTCTCTCTCTCTCTCTCTCTCTCTCTCTCTCTCTCTCTCTCTCTCTCTCTCTCTCTCTCTCTCTCTCTCTCTCTCTCTCTCTCTCCTCCTTTTCTCTCCTTCCCTCCCTCCATTTTTGCCTCTCTCTCTCACCACTATCGACCTATCCTGTCTCTCCCATATAACTTTCGTTGAATATTCAATGTTCAAATATTTTAAGACACTGTTTTTTAAATATGCGCAACAGAAAAAATAAACACACGTAGGTAACTAAAACATGTTTAAACAGAAGATATATACACCATTAAAGTGACGTTATATATCATTAAAGTGACTTTAATTCTCGTTTGAACTAAACGTGCCCGAGCAGTATATATTTTCATGAAATTAATATTCAAAGTACCCGAATGACAACATTTCTATGATACGTTTTGCAATTAATAAAACCAAAACCGGTTCTTTTCGAATAAATGAAAATGTTTACAATTCTCTACATTTTTTCGCCACAATTTTATGCCAGATTTCCCCCGTTTATGTTTGTTCAGACTAGACAGAAACGTAAAATCTGAGTGTTTATTATTATTGTTATTATTATTTTATTATTTGTATTATTATTTTATTGTTATTATCATTATTATAATTATTATCATTATTACAGTTAGTATCATTAGTATAATTATTATCATTATTACCATTATTGTTGTTGTTGTTGCTTTTATAAAAAAATGTATTTTTTTATTCTTAGTGATGTCATTATCATATAGATTTTGTAATAATAGTAAAGTAATACGTATAGAATAAAGCTAGATAAGTATTAATGCCAATTCAGCAGTTTAAGAGTTATATTTATTTAACAAATAAAATAGTATTTTGGCAAAAAATACTTGAAAGTTTTAAAATATGGTTTTGTTTATCTTTTAGACAACTCCATCTTCATTGCTAAAAATTGCAAATAAACATGTGCGCAATAACTGCAGTCCAATTTCTGTAATGAAATACTAACAGTGGCAGAAACAAGTGGCACTAGTCACAAGTGCCAGGCTCTCTAGGCAGGAAGAACTCTCGTCGAACATGAGGACTTGGCACATAATGAATAGTTTGGCACGTTTGTATAGGACTCCAGTTTAAGGTTATGTATGATTGCCTCTACCAGATACTGATCAAGTTTATGTATTCTTTGGCACAGAGAGTGATTATTATGTTCCATGAGCGCTGATTTGATCAAATTTCTCTCGGTTATTGAGATCTTGGTAAAAATTTTAACCCTGATGTAAAACAGTGTCTAGGATGGTCACATTAAGAACAGTGTGAATCTTACTGAGAAAACTTTCAACTTAAATATATAGAAATAACTTTACATTTTTGTAAGTTTTGATATCACTGCGGTGTTTACCAGAGTCCCAGTCCCTAACTTATTAACATATGTTGAAGAAGAATTAGCCAGTTTTACGATATCATTTCCCAAGAACATCATTACTGAACATATTAAACTGTGTGTAGGTGATTGTAAATTAGAGTCCGAAGAGAAGTTCGAGTCTCAGGCAGCCACGGTTGATTTTTTGCTCTATAGCCACTTGTTTCCGTGGTTGCATTGACATTTGCAATGCTAGGTGAGGCTAGCTAGCGTTTGTGAAGACATTGCTAGCGGTCCTGTTGGTTACCTAACGTTAAGTGCCTCCTGGTGCAATGGACAAAGGTTTGTTACTCTGGTAGTGGGCCAAACTAACAAAAACATTAAGTTGTTTACTATTTTTTTCAGAAAATGAAGAATTTGGGCGGATATGTAAAATGATCAGTTTTACACGAAAACTGGACCTGCAACAGTTAGGTATCTTTATTCCGAGACGTTTCGCGTACAAAGTAGGCTTCTTCAGTCGAATACAGAGGCAACAGAATCAGTAAAGACGATGTACTCACCCTTTCGTTTTGCTTCTGACTTATTATAAAGTTGAACATCTATTTTTCTACTCCTTGTCATGCATTTTTGTGATTTATCAACTCATAATATTACTTTTCAAAGGATTATGCAAACTCTGAGCATATTACATCATAATTTATCTTGTCTCCAAATATATATATAAAACTATATCACAGTGGTCTAACAATTTTAAGAGACAGGAGCGTCGTCTTGTAACTTCAAGTTATTAAAGTTGTGTAACTGCTGTGAATAACTTACTCCTTAGTTCACTTTCAAAGAATTTAAAAAATATGAAACGTCAGTATAATAAGCCTGTTGCTTCTTGTGATTGTTTTACTTTTATCTTTAACTGCTAAGCGAGAATGTATCGGTGTCTAGACTTTATCTTAAAATAATATTTAAAGCATGTGGTGATATTTTCTTGCGGTTTTTATGAAAGTTGAATTCAGTGTATCTGAAGCAGAGTGCACTAGCATGCTACCACTGGCTTCTTCAAAGTCAAGTGAAGTTAGGGTTATGTCAAATATGTTTGCCGAGTAAGTTGTCACATTCGTGGGGGAAAAAAATCGGGTGGATTATGAATGTTTAGTATGCTTAATAGCTCAGTGAACAACGAGTCTTACACTGTGTTAAGCATTTTGCTTATTTCATTGATATCATCAATGAAAGGTCCATTTATATGCAAAGGGCTTAATACAAGCGCTTATGCTCTCTTTTGATCTTTTGAGTTTAGCACATCTTTCTACTGCCACTGCATTCCTAATTCTTGCAGCCTTCTTTCAAATTAAAGCGTCTAATTTCTTCCGTTTACAATTCATTGAATTTTGCCCGATTCAAAATACTACAAAAATGGAATATTTGTTATTCTCTGTTAGGAGAATGACAAATATTTCAAAGGGTTGCTTAGGGTATATTTACCTTTATTTATGTATAATTAAGATGGAGAATGGATTGTCTCTCCAGACACTGAATTATACATGTTGCTCATACTACCTGTCCAGATAGTATGAGTAACATGTATAATTCATCAATTATTTCCAAATGACGTATTACTGAAAATGAATTTCTTGAGAACATCCTTTGGACGATTTGAGTCTAGCTGCTTTCCTCTGGTGTTTATGCAAGTCTCAACTTCAAACAGTGTATGATGCTGTTTGATGTATTCATGTCATTCATCCTTTCTTCCCTTCATATCACTCCTCCTCTCTTAAATTAATTCAACTCTCCTATCTCATTCCCTTCCTCTCTCTCTCTCTCTCTCTTCCACACGAAGTAAGCACACTCCCGTCTCGGACATACAGACAGGAAGCTATACTTAGGAGGCAGACATCACCACTTCTGGTTAACATATAATAGACAGAGCCAGAGACGAATAATCGAAGTCTTCATCAACGCCAAGTGCCCAATTATTCCGCTGCCTACACCAAGACGAGGGATGCACAATGGAGAACAAGACGCGTGGCCTGTGCTGTCTTGCTGACGTTTATTGGTCTAATGACATATATGTCATATATGGGATAATGAGGATGTTTTTTTTTTTTAATAAATTACCATCATCAGGTACATGAATACCTTTAATGCTTGCAGCAGGTATTGCAGATTCTTACATATAGTAAAAGAGTATTTTCATAAATATTATATAACATGCCAGCAGGACTGGAGAAATCGAACTCGGAAGCTTTCGGTAGTGAGACGAATATTCTCATCGGGCAAGAATGAGAGGGAAAGGTGAGGGCAAGAATGGTTGGAGAGGTGACGATTATTTTGTTATTGTCATACTCAAGACAGCGAAAGACTATTTCTTTCAGAATACTTTTGTGGTGACCTTTATTTCTCTTTGTTAATTTTACTAAAAAATAAGAAAAAGAGCAAATATTTGTCTTCTGACAAATATATAAACTTCGTTTGTATAACTGGTAACTTTGTAGTTCTCGTCAAATTCAGTATCAAGAAACCTCAAATTATTTTCTCATGGAACGTGATGTTTTCGGCCTTTTCTGGCTTTTTCTCTGGTCAAATTTTCCATTTTCTTGCAACAAAATTTTTCTTTCCTTTTTATCAAGAATCGCCATTGTTTCTACTTTTCTCCTTGTAGACAAATATCCCACACACAGGAGAGAGGAGCTTATGACGACGTTTCGGTCCGACTTGGACCATTTATAAGCTTCTCTCTCCTATGCGCAGGATATTTATGTAGTGTTAAAGTCACGGTATTGTGCCTTTTTTCTCTCTCTCTCTTTTCATTACATTTTCCCAAGGAATATCTGATAGTTTTTCCTTTAGCATTTTATCCCGGTCATTTCTCTGACTGTTGAAATAATATACTGAATATCCCTTCAAGTTAGCTATTTTTTAAGTTTTCAACACATGGGTTTAGGCTTGTCTGTTCTTGAATGCGGTTGCGATAAGGGAATACTGCGTTAGATATTATTTCGTCTCTGATTATTTCCTCAGGTCCAGTGTATTTTCGTTTCCAGTAGTTTTGTTATTTATGGACTTTAATTAAATAAACCTTTCACAGAACCTCAGTCGATCCCTTGCATGTGTTTCTGGCGCTAACGTACTTCTAGGTACTACTTCCGGTACAATGTTGTCGTCTATCATTTTTTCATTCCGCATTTGCAAGGTTGAAATCTCCAAGAAGCAAAACATTTGGTGTAGGATTTTCAAGGCTTTCAAAGAAACCATCTATCATCTTTATGTTTTCGATGAATTTCTGTCGTTGCCAACTGAAAATTGTGCTCATCTTGAATACCTAGAACTTCTTTCGTTTCATTTGAATACACTGGTCCATGTATTTTGAAAAAAATTGTTCATCGAAGAAAAGAAAAATATATTTCAGTGTGGTTTTTGTATTGCTGAAAACAAATATGACCACGATAAAATCGATTGGCTAAAGTAAATTGTATGTGATTTTAAACAGTTAGGAATTGTGGTTATAACAATCTGCACGCATGTTTTAAACATTTCCGCATTTTAGATTCGAATCAAGAGCCTTTCTTATGTACAGTTTATTTACCCTCCTCCCTTCCCGTCATTTCCATATTTAGTGACCCAAAATTAATAAAGAATGACTAGTTTTATCTCCTAAGCATTTTTACTGTAGATCAGTGCTATTTCAAAAGATCTGAAAACAAAGTCTCTTCCATAGAGGCCTACTCCTCCCGGTGACTTATTTACTCTATCACATCTACATACATTGTTATTCTATACCCATATTTCATTGTCCAAAAACACCCCTTGTATGTGTTTCAGTGAGATTTTCAAGAATATGACTCTGGGAGGAACCCACTTATAGAGTTAACTAAGATATTCTCCTTTACCTGGAGTATACCTGAAGAGGGTTTCGGGGGTCAACACCCCGGCGGCCCGGTCTGTGACCAGGCCTCATAGTGGATCAGGGCCTGATCAACCAGGCTGTTACTGTTGGACCCACGTAAACCCACGTACGAACCACAGCCCGGCTGATCAGGCACTGACTTTAGGTGCATGTCCGGAGCCTTCTTGAAGACAGCCAGGGGTCTATTCGTAACCCCCCTTATGTACGCTGGGAGGCAGTTGAACAGACTTGTGTTGTCTCTTATAGTGCTAGTGGTGCCCCTGATTTTCATTGGGGGGATGTTGCTTCGCCTGCCGAGTCTTTTGCTTTCGTAGGGAGTGATTTTCGTGTGCAAGTTTGTAACTAATCCCTCTAGAATTTTTCAAGTGTATATAATCCTGTATCTCTCCCGCCTGCTTTCCAGGGAATACAAGTCGAGGAACTAAAACCGTTCCCAGTAATTTAGGTGTTTTATTGTACTTTGTGCCGTAAAGGTTCTCTGTTCATTATCTAGGACAGCAATTTCACCTGCTTTGAAAGGTGCTGTTAGTGTGAAGAAATATTCCAGCCTAGATAGAACAAGCGATCTGAAGAGCGTCATCATGGGCATACCTAGTTCTGAAGGTTCTCAATATCCATCCTGTCATTTTTCTAGCAGATGTTGAAGATATAATGTTGTGATCTTTGAGAGCGAGATCCTCTGACATTATCACTCCCAGGTCCTTTACATTAGTTTTTCGCTCTATTGTGTGGATGGAATTTGTTTTATATTCCAATATAGTTTTAATTTCCTAATCGGAGTATGTAATTGAAATTTTTCTTCATTGAACTTCATATTGTTTTCTGCGGCCCATTTAAAGATTTGTTTGATGTCCACCTGTAGTCTTGCAGTGTCTTCAATAGAGGACACTGTCATGCAAATTCGGGTGTCATCTACAAAGGAAGACACGGTTCTGTGGCTTACATCCCTGAATATGTCAGATATGAGGATAAGGAACAGGATGGGGCGAGTACTGTGCCTTGTGGAACAGAGCTTTTCACCGTAGCCGCCTCAGACTTTACTCTGTTGACTACTACTCTTTGTGTTCTATTTGTTAGGAAATTATAGATCCATCTACCAACTTTTCCTGTTATTCCTTTATCACGCATTTTGTGTGCTATTACACCATGGTCACACTTCTAGAATGCTTTAGCAAAGTCTGAATATAGATGAGTGACGATCTCGCTTCCTAGAACCCTTTCAAAGATTTTTATGATATGGGATGTTAGCGCTATTGGTCTGTAGTTCTTAGCTATTGCTTTACTGCCCCTTTGGGAGTGAGAATATGTCTGTTGTTTTTAGAAGTTGTGTCCATGCTTCCTCTCCATAGAATGCTAAAAGCACATGATAGGGGCCTCTTGCAGTTCTTGATGACCATGGAGTTCCACGAGTCTGGGTCTGGGGCAGAATGCTTGAGCATGCCATTTATCGCCTTTTCGAAGTCATGTGGTGTTGGATAATATCAGATAAGTTTGAATCTACTAAATTCTGAGTCTCAGTCACAAAAAGAATTCATTTAGCTCTTCGACTCTTAGTCTGGTTAGTGGCTCCCTAAAAACTAAGTCATACTGGGACTTGAATAACTCACTCATTTCCTTGCTGTCATCTGTGTAAGACCTATCTCGTCTACGTAGGGACCCAATACTGTATGTTGTTCTTGAATTAGATTTGGCAAAAGAAAAGATATATTTTTGGTTTCTTTCAATTTCATTTATGACTTTAGTTCTTCCTTCCCGCGTGTCTTGTTTCCTGTAAGATTCCTTTAGCTTAAGTTCGAAATTTGCTATTTCTCTGACTAGTGCCTCCTTTCGTATTACAGATATATTGGCCTCTTTTAGCTGCTCTTTGATTCTATGTCTTCGCCTGTATAAGGAGCGCCTCCCTCTTCTCTTCCTTTTTCCTAAAGGAATATGTCTAGCATACCTCGAGTGCCACAGAGTAAATTTTTTCTAGACATAGGTTTGGTTCCAAGTTGCTTAGGGTATCTTTCCAGCTTATTTCATTAAGGATATGGTTGACTTGGTCCCACCGTATGTTTTTGTTATTGAAGCTGAATTTGATGAAGGCTCCCTCGTGACTGATCACATTTTGTTGGTCTGGGACCCTGCGCATACATGTCTGTATTTCTATTATGTTGTAATCTGAGTATATTGTTTTTGATATGGTAATATTTCGTATCATATCATCATTATTAGTGAAGATGAGGTCCAGTGTAGTCTCCAATTTTGTTGGCTCTATTATTTGCTGGTGGTTTTGGTGCACAGATTTATTAGCTCGTGTGTATGCGAATTTTCATCTGAGCTGCCTCCTCTGCTACAGCATTATTTGCTACATTCCTCCATTTTAAGTGTCTTAGGAGCTGGAAGATTTTCCAGGCAGTGGTCAATTTTCAAAAGCTGTTCCTGGAATTGTTGGGAAGTTGCATCCGGAGGCTTGTATACAACCACGATGATCAGGTTTTGGTTCTCGATCTTTACTGCCAAAACATCGACAACATCATATGAAGCGTTTAGTAGTTCCGAGAATATCAGTGACTCTGTGACGTACAGGCCAACTCCCCCTCCCCATTTTGCCTGTTCACTCTGTCGCATTTGTATAGGTTGTAACCCGGGATCCATATTTCGTTGTCAAAGTGATCCTTTATGTGGGTCTCTGTGAAAACCGCGAACATTGCGTTTGACTATGAAAGCAGTCCACCGATGAAAGTTATTTTGTTGTTCGTTTGTTGGCTTTGGACCCTGTATATTTAAAAAGATAAATGTCGTTATATTGATGGAATGTGTGGGGGCTATTTTTCCTTGCACTAATATCTGATGTATTGGAATGGAGACCACTGACTGTGACTCCGCTCCGGAACTGATTTGAGTTGGTGTACGATTTCTGTTATTTCCTGCCAGCTTTTTTCCTTTCCTGGCGCTAAAACCTCTCCCACTCTCTTTCTCTCACTGAAGAGCGACACATTTCAGGGTGAAAAACTTACAGGAAGAAAGGTTGCATTATCCTGCTGTCATGTGGGCACGTCATTTTCTGGGGTGGTCAAAGTTACACGTCCCACCTGTATTTTCCAGATATTCCATAACTGCAGATACCTAAGGCATAGAATTTCTATAGGTTTGATTTCTGTTTGCCTTGGTTTTTCGTGGCTGCATTCCCTACTGATGCGTTTTTTTCTGACTTCTTACTGTCTACAGCACTTGAACTAACTTGTACAAACTTTTAATGTTAGCAAAATGGAAAGACGATTTACCTTCTGAGATGTTTAGATTATTTGGCTTCGTTGGTACGCGTAGTACAGTACAGTCTTCTCTCCAATACTGGTTAATCTGTTCTGTGCCACCTTTTGTTTCGTTCTTAATCCCTTTCCTTCCTTTATTCCATTTCCTTCCTTTATTCCATTTCGTTCTTTGCCTAAACACGATTCATCTTTTACCATACATTCACAATACATATACAACCTCGTATCCCTGCGATCCCCGTTGGGGATGGGAACTTTTACTTCGACATTCTCCATCATATTCCACGATGCACTTCGGTAACAGAGTGAAGGTCAAACCAGCAAGCGGGACAGTCAATGACACGTCCAAACTAGCACTTGCAGCTGCCGTCAGTGGGACTCTGCAAGTCAGGTGTAATGCGATTCTGTCGCTCAAAGAGGCTTTCGTTGTAGTCTGCATTGACGACATCAAGGCCGAGAAACTCATCACTACCCACAGTACCACCACTCTTCACCAGCGAAGATTTCAAGTCATGACTTCCCCAGCTTTGAGGGCCAAGAGAACTGTGTTCCTCAAGCGACTGGATAAACTCATCACTCCCCAGGACATTGAAGAAATCAAAACATCCATTGAAGACCAGAACCCTTGGGCCAAGGTGGAACATATTACAAAAATACCCAATGCTTCCGCTATGCTAAAGGTCACCTTCACTGACGACAACATGGCAGCTAGAGCTCTCGCTGGCTATCCACTATTTTCACATCAGTCCAACCTACATTGAAACAGAGAAATTCAAGCACGTCCCACAGTGTTATAACTGTTACTCATACTTGCACACCACTAAGGACTGCCCCATCAAGGACAAGAAGTTCTGCTCTACCTGCGGCAACGAAGGACACGATTTCAAAACTTGCACCATCACCACTCCACCTAAATGCCTGAACTGCAAGAATGACCACCATACCCTTGCTGCTAAATGCCCAACCAGACGAGAAGTACTTAAGAAACAACTAGAACAACAAAAGAAAACCACTGTTCAATCTCCAACATATGCTGCTATTACGAAACTCCAAGCAGATACCACCAAGATTCTCAAGGCTACTCAAACTTCTTCCTCCACCAGTACTACATCACCACCGATTCCTGTTGGCGACTCCACCAAAATTCTTTGCTGCATCATGTACGCCCATGTACACAATGTAGCTGCACCTGGATCATTCAACACCATCATCAATGAACTCTTTAAACTCAAAACATGCCCAGCTTTACATTCCCTGAATCTCCACCTTCGTCTGACATCATGAAGTCCACTGCAAATATTGTCAACATCGCCACTGCTACACCACCACCACCGCCTCCTCCCACCATGGAGATGGACCAGTCAGAGACCGTCGAGACGCCGCCAAATCCCGCCAATGAGAGACCACCACCACCTTCCGCCACCACCACCGCAATGAACCAATTAGCAACCTCGCTTGTCCTACCTTACCTGCCACCAGCCAAGCGACCTAAGTACTACAACTTAATGTTGAACCTCTCCTTGCCAACGCTCTTTTACACTCCTTCCACTGTCACTACTGCCAGCCCTCCTCAGCCCCTGATAATGAACCTCTATTCAGAGACACGCCTGGTGTCTAGTTCTATACCACTGACGAATACAAGGACACAATGTTTGCCCAAGAACTTCACCAGCGAGTCCAGGATGGGACTGTTAAGTTCACCTGCGACTCCAAGCATGCCTACTCCACCGAAACAATACTCCAACGCCAGTGTTTAGCAGACACCACACTCCCGTTTGCTGTGGACTGCCTCTCAAGGAAGAAATTCAGAGCTCCCCAAAACGGTTCACTCCAATAACCAGCTTCCCATCTACCAATCACTGTGAAGCTAAGTTCCCCAGCACTTTGCCATTGGCTAAAGCTGGGGTGTGGCTCTAATGGACCCTGTAATGGCTGCTTTCTCGGCTCTTTCTGACTGTCTCCTGCTGCGCAGCCCCATTTAGCCGTCATCGCATCGTCAGCTGCTCACCGCTGACATGCCCCTCAAGACACTCCCATTCCAGGGAGCCAAGGCAGGGTCACCAGCTGGAGAAGTCCCGGGCCGGCAGTACCGACGAACCTACAACAACAATACCATACATTCTTTTTTTACTTGTTACGTAATTCTATTGTGAGGTGTCCTTTTCACACGGTTTTTGGATCAACTAAGGTAATGCCATTTTCTTGTCTGCTGTGAGGATTTCACACACCTCGAGGTGACAGTACCTGCAATCTTTATCAAAGCGACACTGTCGCTTTGATAAAATATTCCAGCACCGTTTTGGAATGCTGAAATTTACATTTTACTCAAATGTGCAGATTCCCCTCTCATGGTATTTGCATATATCTCTCTTTTTGCCTTTTTGTCTGTGAGGTGTTCCGAGTTTTCCTATCTATCTATCTTTCCCTGTTTCATTTTTCGTGCTGATGCAGCCTCTTCGTCTTCTGCAAGAGCATCATTAATTCGCATCACTATTTTTGCCTCATCTTTGCGGTTCTGCACAAGTGTTTTCATCCTTTCACTATCTCTGATCTGCATCTGCCTTATTTTTTTCCCACGTTTCCTATTTTTTTTCGCTAAGTTCTCTAAGAAATACGTTTTGTGATCGTGGATAATGCAGCTCAATTCATTTTGTATCCCTGCCCAGAGCTCAGTTTCTCTCCTGCAAAAGCAGTACATTTTCTTTGCTCAATCTCATTGCTAGCAACCGCATCAAATACTGCACAGGAAACATAACACCTGAAGAATAACTCACACTTACAGTGCTGGAACAAGTCACAAGTAACACACACTTAAGTAGGAAGGAGGGAAATTGGCATGATTACATTCATTTAGGACACCTTTATTTAACACGTTTCGGTCCTGGGACCCTGACTGTGATCAAGGAACCAGGATCGAAACGTCTTTAATTAATATGGACGTATAAAGTGCAAAGCTGACAGAACAGTATGGCACAGCATTTGGTACGATATGGTGTTTTCTTTTTTAAAAAAAAAAAACAAAGTACAGTACAGAACCACTGTATAATATTTTCCTTAATCCACGGAGTGGTATTTCTAATGTACGATAAACAGAAAAAAATACCGTACGGTGCTGCCGTCTTGTGATATAGATATCGGCACCTAGATCTCAGGAAGCTTGAGGTGGTACTTCCTGTCATGCAAGTGAGCTTAGAACACACATTTTCTGGTTTAAGAAATACTCTACATTACATGAGCTTATACGTATTTGGAACAAAAGATGATATAACTGATACAATTATATGTCTGAGATGAAACATATAGGCCACTTATATATTTCACTTCAGTGCATCAGTTGCTGTAGAATATTTTGTTGTACTTTATCACATTTAGAAAAAAAAGAAGCTTCAGTTTTCTAATTATAGATTTTAAAATGTTTGTAAATACAAACAAATAATTAAAGAGAAATTGTATTTTTTTTCAGTTATTGTGTTAATAATAAGAGATCACTGTAATTAATGTCACAGGTGGAGTGATAATGGTCGTTTTTTCCCCCTTTCTGCATATTTGTTTTTGGACTTAAATTTATAGTCTAATTCATCAAAATTTACCAACACACTGGGTAACTATGTTTCATTGTTTAAACTATAAATACGTTGCAATTTTTCTTTCAAACAAACAGAAAGGAAATAAAAATCCTGTATAATTTTAAAATTGTGTAGCCTTCATTATACTGGGAAGCTGAAATGTTTTTAATTTACACAAAAAGAATATTCACTCTTCCTGATGAAATCGCGAACTAAGCGAAAGATACGTATCGTAAATCTATCCATCTGTCTAATCTATCTGTGTGTGTGTGTGTGTGTGTGTGTGTGTGTGTGTGTACTCACCTAGTTGTTGTGGTTGCAGGGGTCGATTCACAGCTCCTGGCCCCGCCTCTTCACTGGCCGCTACTCGGTCACTCTTCCCGCTCCATGAACTTTATCATACCTCTCCTTAAAGCTATGTAGGGATCCTGACTCCACTACATCACTTCCCAGACTATTCCACTTCCTGAAAACTCTGTGACTGAAGAAATACTTCCTAACATTCCTGTGGTTCATCTGAGTCTTCAACTTCCAACTGTGACCCCTCGTCGTTGTGTCCCACCTCAGGAACATTCTGTCTCTGTCCACCTTGTCGATTCCTCTCAGTATTTTGGATGTCGTTATCATATCCCCTCTATCCCTCCTGTCTTCCAATGTCGATTTCCCGTAACCTCTCCTCGTAGGACATACCCCTTACTCCGGGACTAGTCTTGTTGCAAACCTCTGCACTTTTTCTAGTTTCCTTACATGCTTGGCTAGATGATGTGTGTGTGTGTCTGTGTGTGTATGGGTGGGTGTGTGTTAATAAATCAGCTGGCCTTTTAGTTCCTGTTCGTTTAGGTCTCATCGCAAGCATGATCACCACAGAATTAATATCTGTTAGTAGAAGCTTCATATTGTCTAGTGCTCAGCAGTTAAAAGAGGTACAATTATACAGTGAACTCAACTTTGAAAACACATTTCTTTGACAGTACAGAAATTATTGTGCAATATTTTTACCGTGCTGTTCAGAACGAAAAAAAAAATGACGGTGCCTGACGAAAATACGAAGCTGTATTTCGGACAGGGGCGAAAAGTATAAAAAGGTGCCGTAAACACACCTTAGTACCATCGTTGCCTAAGTGTATGCAGTCATGCTCCTTTTTACTCTAGCTGTTGGCATTTGCTACCTTCTTGTTATACTTAGGAAGGAAACCGTTCGGTTCATCTTAGTCTATTATCCAAGTCACAGGTGAGCGAGAAGACTACAAGACAGGTCGGGAAGTGGTCAGATCACAAGTGTTCTGAAGACTAGAGAATTTTTTCAATGTACATCGTGGAACGCTTCTCTCTTTTATGTATGGGTTATTTGTGTATTGGGTCAGTCACTGTATTGTGTGTTTTTGTTCAATATAGAGTCTGTGAAGGCTAGAAGACGGGTACTTTTAGCAGATGATCAGTTTATAGGATGACTATGATCTAGAATTTGACAGGAAAGAGTGATATTAGTGTCAGTAAGGTGAGCACTTCAGCTTTTTTTTTCAGCTCCACGAGAGAGCTCCAGTTTACCAAGTGCTGGAGAGGGCGGAAGGATTCGCAAATGGAGTAAACACCAAAAGCATCAGTGACAGGAAGAAGAGTAGCATGAGATAAAGTATTATGACGTGTATTAGTCAAGCGAAAAGCAATCTTGATATCTCGAGGACCGAAGGAGTTATTTATATTTTGTTGACTGGAACCGATGGAAATGCAAAGCTCAAGAGTGTTTGCAGAAGTGTGTTAAAGGAGAGAACAGTGTCCGTTTAGTGTTGGAATAGACAGTTTCTGAAATTTGGTAGGACAGCCAAGCTGAAAAAGAGTAGAAATTTCAAAGTGGAGAAATGAAGATCACATATGTGGATGGCATGGTGGAACTGTGGCACAGTGGCATAGGCACAGAAAAGGAAAAGTCTGTCAGACAGCGGTGAACATGAATATCTAGAAAAGGAAACAATGAGTTTGCTTCCCATTCATCTTGAACTGGTAGATAAAGAAAGATTATTAAAGTCATCAAGAAATGTCGGAAGAGAAGCCATAAAGCCAGAAAGCAAAGACATCACCCACGTGGCAAAGCCAGATATTAGGATATATTTGGATGTAAAGATGAGCAAGATCTTAAAATGTCCACCTCCCATGGTATTTATAAAAAAAAAATCCAGACTTCCCACAGTTTCTCTAAGATTTCTGTTGTTGGCAGTAATGTAAACTGGTGTAACTGTATATCCTGACTTTATTTTTTTTTGTTTTTTGTTTTTTGTTTTGTTTTTTAACAGCTACTCAGATTTAAACCTAGTATCTTGCTTCACTGTGGTTCTTTGTAAAATAATATTTCAATTATTATTTTACACTATTACCTCTTGGTGTTGCTTTGCATAAACAATTTAATACATGTAGTTTACTATTCCAACATTTGGTATAACAGTTCCTTGTATGCAGGTATACCCAGGTGTACCTGCATACAAGTCCATCGTTTGTGTTGATATGTATGTGACGCGCTAATTCCATTTGGGTCAGTCGGACAAAAATATTACTGAGATACCTGCTTTGTGTTTACCAGACTGCAGTTTGCCAATTGAGGAGAAGTATTTTGTTGCTAAATGGTTTTTAGATGTTAGAAGCCCAGTCTAGCTAACTTTATAACGAATTGGAGTGGGAAAGAGAGAAAAATATGTGAAAATAGGTGAGTGTACTTGCTGGGTGACATTAGGTATAGGTTGGGAGTGTTGGCAACGATGCAGGCGTCGTCTCTCCCTTTCCCCTGCATAACTGTTCACTCTGTATGCAGATAACCTCGCAGTAAAGGAAAATAAATAGCCATGATGAAGTACAAACAGGGAAGAGATTGCTGCAAGCCATGATGGAACTCCCGCAGCTCTGGTCTCGCAAATACTGAGTAAAGAGGTAAACTGTCACCAACACCCGATTCCGAGGGGAGATCTGGCGGGTGGAGACCATGACTGATATATTTATCCTCTGATGTTCATACTAGTATCTTGTTTTTTGTTTTTACATATAAATCTGACGAAAACAGTTGTGATCTATACAAAAAATATGATAATAGGAAGATGCTGAGACTGAGGAGCAGTAGGGTTACCGGCCCTCTGCAAGCGTGTTGCTCAGTGTAGTGCTTAGTCAAGTCAATGACTTGATAAAGCTCTACAAAGAACGATAAGCTATCCTAGTTAAAGCTTATTCTGCAGTTTGCGTCTGTTCTGAGGCTCTGTACTCACTCTGTAAGCTAATATACTAGACTGCCGAATATTACAGTTTGAAAATAATCGTGCGGATAAGTCTGCTACTAACCAACGAATAAAAAAAATACATAATTCAGATTAGATCTCTGATCTACACAGTCTGCCTCATTAAATAGACATGTCCATTGTTAGGGGAAGCTGTTGCTGCAACAGACAGCCCAGGAAAAACAAGGGAAACAATGTGTGACCTTTTAACGTCATAGTGATTGACTTACTCTCTCTGGCTCACTCAACAGCCTCCTCCTCCTCTTGTAATGTGTGGTAAAAATTGTTGGTTGCAAAAAATACTGGAAATTAATAAATTTATATCATCGAGATATATGTTAAAAAGATTTAAAATATTTAAAATATTTCAAAGTGACTTAAAAGGTTGCCAAAAAACTGTTTTACAGACAGATAATAAGTATTTTTACTCAGTGTCAAGTAAGCTCTTGAAGGGGGGGGGAGCTTAATACAGGGGAAAAAAAAAGAAACGAAATTTTTTGGGAAAAAGATGCTTTCTTACCGAAAAATAGTGCATAATTCTGGCAAATATGTTGATGCAATCAGCTTGTTTCTATCATATTTCTAAGTATCTTTTTCCAAAAATGTAATTTTTTTGGTTCTTGATCAAGAGGACATACATAATGTCAATTCATGATTTTTTTTTTTTTACTTCAAAAATTTATATTTTTATGATTGTTTCTTTCTAAATACACACGTCATCTTGTCTGTCGACTCCATATTAATGCTCAGAGTGAGAGCTGCTCAGTCGCCCGTGGGCTGCCGTCAAGATGTTTTTGCAAAAACTGGTTGACGGATTGTCATGATTTGTGCACACATTATTGAGGAATGATGGTTCTACACAATGGTAATGGGGATTTGAGACATTCCATAACGTTTCGTTTTTTTTATTTTTTTTTTCCACCAAAAAATCATTAAAAAATAAAACACAAAATTCAACATTTTTTAAAAGACAAGATATTGACACAATGATAATACCCCGTTGCCACCTAACTATTGTGGCCTTTATCTTTCATGTGAGGTCAACTAGAACATAGCCTATCCACCCAGTTTTGCATGAGGAGTATTGAAAAATTCCCCATAAAACAGCAAATACTTATTATTTTTTTCTTTATTTGTCAATGCAATCTTCAAAATAACAACAGTGTGCAGGCTTCAAAAGCTGTTTAATCAAAGTAAAAAAATAAATTGAAATTGGATAATTAGAAAAATATGTATACATATATATATATAAATGAAAGCAGAGAGGGGAATGTATGAGAGTATAGTTATACCAACACTCTTGTATGGGTGTGAGACATGGTCTGTGAATGTTGCAATAAGGAGAAAGCTGGAGGCAGTGGAGATGTCATGTCTGAGGGCAATGTGTGTTGTGAATATAATGCAGAGAATTCGGAGTTTGGAGATTAGGAGGAGGTGTGGGATTACCAAAACTATTATCCAGAGGGCTGAGGAGAGGTTATTAAGATGGTTTGGACATGTAGAGAGGATGGAACAAAATAGAATGACTTCGAGATTATGTAAATCTGTAGTGGAGGGAAGGTAGGGTAGAGGACGGCCTAGAAAAGGTTGGAGGGAGGGAGTAAAGGAGGTTTTGTGTGCGAGGTGCTTGGACTTCCAGCAAGCCAAAATCGCAAGTTTTGCCTAATTACAAAATTACTAAAACCAAATGTAACTTCACAGGATTAAATATTTGTCATGGCAACATATAATTTAAAGCACCAGAATATATATATATATATATATATATATATATATATATATTTTTTTTTTTTCTTCTTTTTCTTAATAGCTCTTGTTCTTTTTATTTTCTCTATTGTCCATGGGGAAGTGGAAAATTTTTTTTCCTCCGTAAGCAATGCGTGTCGTATGAGGCGACTAAGATGCCGGGAGCAATGGGCTAGTAACCCCTTCTCCTGTACAAATCTACTAAAAACGAGAAGAAGAAAAACTTTATAAAACTGGGTTGTCTGAATATGCGTGGATGTAGTGCGGATGATAAGAAAGAGATGATTGCCAATGTTATGAATGAAAAGAAGTTGGATGTCCTGGCCCTAAGCGAAACAAAGCTGAAGGGGGTAGGCGAGTTTCACAGGGGAGAAATAAATGGGATTAAGTCAGGAGTATCTGAGAGAGTTAGAGCTAAGGAAGGGGTAGCAATAATGTTGAAGGATCAGTTATGGAAGGAAAAGAGGGAATATGAATGTGTAAATTCAAGGATTATGTGGATTAAAATAAGGGTCGCATGCGAAAAGTGGGTCATAATAAGCGTGTATGCACCTGGAGAAGAGAGGAGTGTAGAGGAGAGAGAGAGATTTTGGGAGATGTTAAGCGAATGTATAGGAACTTTTGAACCAAATGAGAGAGTAATTGTGGTAGGGGACCTAAATGCTAAAGTGGGAGAAACATGCAGAGAGGGTGTAGTAGGTAAGTTTGGGGTGCCAGGTGTAAATGATAATGGGAGCCCTTTGATTGAACTTTGTATAGAAAGGGGTTTAGTTATAGGTAATACATATTTTAAGAAAAAGAGGATAAATAAGTATACAAGATATGATGTAGGGCGTAATGATAGTAGTTTGTTGGACTATGTATTGGTAAATAAAAGACTGTTGAGTAGACTTCAGGATGTACATGTTTATAGAGGGGCCACAGATATATCAGATCACTTTTTAGTTATAGCTACAGTGGGAGTAAAAGGTAGATGGGATACAAGGAAAATAGAATCAGTAAGTAAGAGAGAGGTGAAGGTTTATAAACTAAAAGAGGAGGCAGTTAGGGTAAGATATAAACAACTATTGGAGGATAGATGGGCTAGTGAGAGTGTAGGCAATGGGGTTGAAAATGTATGGGGTAGATTTAAAAATGTAGTGTTAGAGTGTTCAGCAGAAGTTTGTGGTTACAGGCGAGTGGGTGCGGAGGGAAGAGGAGCGATTGGTGGAATGATGATGTAAAGAGAGTAGTAAGGGAGAAAAAGTTAGCATATGAGAGGTTTTTACAAAGTAGAAGTGATGCAAGGAGGGAAGAGTATATGGAGAGAAAAGAGAGGTTAAAAGAGTGGTGAAGCAATGTAAAAGAGAGCAGATGAGAGAGTGGGTGAGATGTTATCAGCAAATTTTGTTGAAAATAAGAAAAAGTTTTGGAATGAGATTAATAAGTTGAGGAAGCCTAGAGAACAAATGGATTTGACAGTTAAAAATAGGAGAGAGAGTTATTAAATATAGAGTTAGAGGTATCGGGAAGATGGAGAGAATATTTTGAGGAGTTGTTAAATGTTGATGAAGACAGGAAGCTGTGATTTCGTGTGTAGGGCAAGGAGGAATAACATCTTGTAGGAGTGTGGAAGAGCCAGTTGTGAGTGTAGGGAAGTTCGTGAGGCAGTGGGTAGAATGAAAGGGGTAAGGCAGCTGGGATTGATGGGATAAAGATAAAAATGTTAAAAGCAGGTGGGGATATAGTTTTGGAGTGGTTGGTGCTATTATTTAATAAATGTATGGAAGAGGGTAAGGTACCTAGGGATTGGCAGAGAGCGTGTATTGTTCCTGTGTATAAAGGCAAAGGGGACAAAAGAGAGTGCAAAAATTATAGGGGAATAAGTCTGTTGAGTGTACCTGGTAAAGTGTATGGTAGAGTTATTATTGAAAGAATTAAGAGTAAGACAGAAAGCAGGATAGCAGATGAACAAGGGGGCTTTAGGAAAGGTAGGGGTGTGTAGACCAAGTGTTTACAGTGAAACATATAGGTGAACAGTATTTGGATAAGGGTAAAGATGTTTTTGTGGCATTTATGGATTTGGAAAAGGCGTATGATAGGGTAGATAGGGGGGCAATGTGGCAGATGTTGCAGGTGTATGGAATAGGAGGAAGGTTACTGAAAGCAGTAAAGAGTTTTTATGAGGATAGTGAGGCTCAGGTTAGAGTGTGTAGGAGGGAAGGGACTATTTCCCAGTAAAAGTGGGCCTTAGACAAGGATGTGTGATGTCACCGTGGTTGTTCAATATATTTATAGATGGGGTTGTAAGAGAAGTGAATGCGAGGGTCTTGGCAATAGGTGTTGGGCTAAAAGATAAAGAAGCAAATACAAAGTGGGAGTTGTCACAGTTGCTTTTTGCTGATGACACTGTGCTTTGGGAGATTCTGAAGAGAAGTTGCAGAGGTTGGTGGATGAATTTGGTAGGGTGTGTAAAAGAAGAAAATTGAAAGTGAATATAGGAAAGAGTAAGGTGATGAGGATAACAAAAGATTAGGTGACGAAAGTTTGGGATATCAGATTGGAGGGAGAGAGTATGGAGGAGGTGAATGTATTCAGATATTTGGGAGTGGACATGTCGGCGGATGGGTCTATGAAGGATGAGGTGAATCATAGAATTGATGAGGGGAAAAGGGTGAGTGGAGCACTTCGGAGTCTGTGGAGACAAAGAACCTTGTCCATGGAAGTAAAGAGGGAATGTATGAGAGTATAGTTATACCAACGCTCTTATATGGGTGTGAAGCATGGGTGATGAATGTTGCAACGAGGAGAAGGCTGGAGGCAGGGGAAATGTCATGTCTGAGGTCAATGTGTGGTGTGAATATAATGCAGAGAATTCGGAGTTTGGAAATTAGGAGGAGGTGCGGGATTACCAAAACGATTGTCCAGAGAGCTGAGGAGGGGTTGTTGAGGTGGTTTGGACATGTAGAGAGAATGGAACGAGACAGAGTGACTTCGAGAGTGTATAAATCTGTAGTGGAGGGAAGGCGGGTAAAGGGAGGGGGTAAAGGAAGTTGTGTGTGCGAGGGGCTTGGACTTCCAGCAAGCATGTGTGAGCGTATTTGATAGGAGTGAATGGAGGCATATGGTTTTTAATACTTGACGTGCTGTTGGAGTGTGAGCAAAGTAACATTTATAAAGGGGATTCAGGAAACCGGCAGGCCGGACTTGAGTTCTGGAGATGGGAAGTACAGTGCCGGCACTCTGAAGGAGGAGTGTTAATGTTGCAGTTTTATAACTGTAGTGTAAAGCACCCCTCTGGCAAGACAGTGATGGAGTGAATGATGATGAAAGTTTTTCTTTTTCGGGCCACCCTGCCTTGGTGGGAATCGGCCGATGTGTTATTAAAAAAAAAAAAAAAAAAAAAAAAAATATATATATATATATTCCGGTGCTTTTAAATTATATGTTGCCATGACAAATATTTAATCCTGTGAAGTTACATTTGGTTTTAGTAATTTTGTCTTGATAACGTTATGTGGAATTCCTTTCGTAGTGGACGACGTCAGAGCCTTATGCCAATGAAGCAGCAATCACTGCATATATTGCTGGTATTGCGGCTTCCTAGAATATATTGCTGGTATTGTAGCTTCCTAGAATATATTGCTGGTATTGTGGCTTCCTAGAATATATATAAAAGGAAACTGAGCAAGCGAGGATCACCTAAATGAAAACGTAACAAATTATTGAAATTGCTTGAACAATGATCAGTTGATTAATGTTTGCCATTGATAATATTTTAGATAAATGATCAGAAGTGTAAAATAATTAGAAATTTATTGCGGCTACGTTTCGCTCAGTAGGAGCTTTATCAAGCCTTTGCAAACAATACAGTGCATGGGTCCCTGAAGTATACATGGAAAGGGTTTCGGTCTGAGACCAGGCCTCGTGGTGGATCAGGGTCTGATCAACCAGGCTGTTACTGCTGGCCACACGCAAACCGACGTACGAACCACAGCCCGGCTGGTCAAGTACTGATTTTGGGTGCCTGTCCAGCGCCTTGAAAAGAGCCAGGGTCTATTGGTAATCCCTCTTATGTATGCTGGGAGACAGTTGAACAGTCTTGGGCCCCCGACACTTACTGTGTTGTGTTTTAGTGTACTCGTGGCGCGCCTGCTTTTCATTGGGGGAATGTTGCATCTTCTGCCGAGTCTTTTGCATTCGTACAGAGTGATTTTCGTGTTCAATTTTGGTACTAATCCCTCTAGGATTCTTCAAGTGTACATTATCATGTATCTTTCTCGCCTGCATTCCAGAGAATACAAATCAAGGGACTTCAACCATTCCCAGTAATTTAGGGACTTCATCGTAATTTTGTGTGCCGTGAAAGTTCTCTGTACACTCTTCAGGTCAGCAATTTCGCCTGCCTTGAAGAGGGCAGTTAGTGTACAGCAGTATTCCAGCCTAGAGAGAACAAGCGATTTGAAGAGAATCATCATTGACTTGGCGTCCCTAGTTTTGATGGTTCTCATTATTCATCCTATCACTTTTCTAGCAGATGAGGTAGATACATTGTTGTGGTCTTTGAAGGTGAGATCCTCTGACATTATCACTTCCAGGTCTTTCACATTAATTTTCCGCTTTATTGTGTGGTTAGAATTTGTTGTATACCCTGATACAGTCTTAATTTCCTCAAGTTTTCCATATCTGAGTAGTTGATGTAGATGTATAAAAGGGGTCAAAACGAAACCCCCCTCATCTCCCTCCCTCACGGACACCTCCCCTATCTACCTTGATATATCCTGAAGCTTAAGCTTCAGGGGCCCTTAATCCCGGAGGGGCCCCAAAAGCGACTTTAGTCCACTTTACTTAAAAATTGTTGGTCTACTGTATGAGAGAGGGTTGCGAAGGGGCCCCCATAACAGTTCAAGCTGCAGGGACCCCAAAAATGTAGGTCCGCCACTGATCCTGTTTCCATATATTGCAGTTCTGTCTTGGCTTGATGAAGCTTCTAGTGAGGGAAACATGTCTGCAGTGAATGTCTAATATTATTAATAGCACTTGTATCCATTTGCATAACAATAATAACGCGACTTTTACTAAGAACAGTGAATGAATCACTAAGCACAACGGATACTCTTAATGTTAGAATTAACAGAGTTGACCTTAAAGGTCAAGTAAAAGATGTGAATTCATGGGAGTGTGTTAGCATCTGGAGGTGTGAATTCGGTGTTGGTCTTTGTGGAGAAAATTCTCCAAAGGAGGGGGGTATGCGCCCTTACTACCCTTGGTAAGGGCCCTCACCCTTTCCACCCTTAGGAAAGGGCCAGAGGAGGCGCGTCTGGCTGCATAAACAATTTAATTCATGCCAGATGTACTGTCAACAGTGTGTCAAGAATTGTGCTGACCACAGCAACACGAGGCACCTCGTGGCACCACATGGTTGCACGAGGCTGCAAAAGGCAGCACGAGCGGTCAGATTGAATTTGGCCACCGCAAGAACGGGTCATACGACTCTAGTGGTCATACGGCGCGAGGCGACGTAAATCAACATAGACATTACTCGTTCGCGTCCGTTATATCATTTAATCTCCACTAACGTCGGGAAATAAGATAAGAACTCTGTTCCAGCGCGTTT
>WNWK01030758.1:0-23253 GCA_009830355.1 Cherax destructor
TTTGGTCCTTACGAACCGGAAGTTTTGGTCGTATTAGAACCGGGATAGTGGCCACATGGTGGTCCAAAGACTTATACTCCAGTGTATAAGTATCTACGATCCAAGGCCCTTCGAAAAAAGCTGTAAAACTATTGTTTTTATAAAAGAAACCAGATTATATAAGTCCCTACTCTCATTCAAAGAGCATGGGAAGCTCTCGCGAGTCATAGAAAACATAAGGCGCTCACCCGACACCCAGGAAGAAAACGGTAGTTGGGTCAGCCAATGTTGGGGGACAGTAACCACTGGGGGCACTCCCCCACTCACCCACGCGGGAGCTACCCTCCAATTCTGCTTAAGTCAGCGACTGACTTGGACTGGCAGCTGGTCTCTGAGTTTATATATACACACAAGTGTTTATAAATGTTTATAGACACAAATTAAGAGAAGAACTGTAAATTATGTTTGTCTCTTATATAATACAGGAAGTTATATTAAGATTAAACTTTCATTGTAACATTTGACATATGTATGTATATAAACATTGAATATATATGTGTGTCCACTTATGCATTTATACAAAGTGTATAAAGTTATTAATGTGTGAAGTGACGTCAGTACTGAGACACTGTTTTTAGCTGAGACAGCAATTCAGGACATAAACACCCTCGGTGTCAGTCCAGTACCCTCGAGGCCACTGACCTTGAGACACGGTTAGTGGGTCAGCAGTGTGCTGATACATTCAAAACAAACTCAAGCTGTTGGCTGAGTTTTAAACACTCTAAGTGTGTTGCTAGACATTATACTAGCAAATTGTCGTCATTAACCACAAAATTCAAATCTTTACAGATGAAAATTACCCAATTAGAACAATTAATTTCAGTCTGTATAGGATTAACCCAAGACACAAATATAGGCTATGATGAGTTGGAAATGAAACAGAAATTACTTAATAAACGTCTGGAAATCATTAATTCAGACTATAAGATTTATGAAAGAGAATTTCTAGATACCAACCCGTCAGAGGAAGAAATTAAAAATGTCTTGGATACCTTTAGTGAACAACAATTAAGGTGGACAGGAATACAGGCTACCTGCCGCAAAACTTTGCCAAAGAGACCTACTATAACTAGTGGTCAGACACCTGTCCCCACACCTGCCACACCTGGTATTGGCTTACCCAATCTTCCTAAATTGGCTATGTCTATTTTTGAAGGTAACGATTATGAAGAGTTTATCAGTGGGTTTCATTCTTTAGTGAATTGCAGGACAGACATAGATGAGATAGCTAAGTTCAATTATCTCAGATATCTCGTGAAAGGTGAACCCTATGAACTGATTAAATCCTTTCCGGTGGTCAAAGGCAATTATGCTCTAGCCTTACATGTCTTAGCAGATAATTGCCTTGATGCTGACAAAGCCAGGGTTAGACATGCAGTCTTAATATCAAGTTTGAAACCACCCAAACATTGTCTTTCAGACTTAGTCATTTAGGATCACATTAGAACTCTAGGAGTTAAATATGACCTAAGGCAATGTGATTGTTTTATCAGTGGTATTGTACAAGATAAACATTCACCACAAACCATTGAACGTTTAAATATGTTCAATAAACGCTATTTCACTTGTGAAGAAATTAGCAACGAGACAATATAAGAAATCCACCAATCCTGTTGTGGATAATAAACCTTCAACTCAGTACAAAAAGAGTGTACCTACTCCCACTAAGCCACATAATGGGAAATCCCATGTAGGCACTTATCAAGCTGTGAACACAACAGACAGTAAACAGACTGTCACACATAAACGTACTCCAAAATGTGTACTTTGTGATGGAACACATTGGGCACAGTATTGCATTCAATACACAACAATGGAGGCACGGAAACAACGTGCTCAACAGCTGAAAAGGTGCACTAAATGTTTAGGTAAACACAAGGGAGGAAAATGCTCACTGAAGAAGTGTTTTAAATGCAAGGGAATGCATCACACAGCATTATGCACAAGCACTTATGCTGAACAACCGACTTCCACAGAGTCAGGAAGTCAACAAACAGCAGCATTAAATGTGAGAGATAAGTCTAAATCGACTGCTCTCCCAATAGCTCGAGTAGAGTTATCCCATGAATTTCACAAAACCAATGTGCTAACGTTATTTGATCAAGGCTCACAAAGGTCTTTCATAAGAAGAACAGTGTTACAAAAACTGAATAAGCAACCCCATGCCAAAATACAGTTAGATATAACTGGATTTTTCCAAAGTTCTGGTAAACAGAAATATGACCTAGCCAGATTCACTGTTGGTCTAGGAAACATGAAAAAGACAGTAGAAGCTGTGGTAGTCGATGATTTGCCTAAGTCAGTGCAGATCCGGGGATTAAGAGATACAGTTGCAGCACTGAAGGCGGCCAAGGTCAAGTTAGCCTGTCCTGATTTAATCATTGGAAGTGATTACTATCACTGTTTTGTGGAAAATATAGTAAGTAAACATGATGTTCACTTGCTGAAAACAGCTGGGGGCCATATAATATGTGGTCCAATTCCCTCTCAAAGCGGGAAAGAAGCTGAAATTGATTCAGTAGAAAATGTACTAGTTACAAGAATAACTACTGATCATGTACCACAGCAAAAATTATCATTACTGGAAGAAATGAATGAACCAGTTGATAAGTTGTGGGATTTAGATGCGATAGGTATTGATGTAAATAAACCAAGCCCACAGGAGTCTGAGACTTATAACCAATATTTGGACACTGTCAAATATGAAGATGGACAGTATTGGGTTAGGTTACCATGAAAATTAAATCCACCACATCGACCTAGCAATTATCGCATGGCTTTCGGACAAATGAAAGCACAAATACATAAGCTCAGGAAGAATCCAGAGCTGCTGACTGTCTATGATAATATCATACAAGAACAGTTAGACAATAAATTCATTGAGGAAATAGTCGAAGATAAGTTGAAGACAGATGCTAATTATCTACCGCACCATGGAGTCAGGAAAGATTCTGAAACCACTCCACTACGTGTTGTATACAATTGCAGCGCACGTGCAAATATAGATGTAGCAAGCCTTAATGACTGTCTGATGACCGGACCCTCACTAACTGAGAAGCTTGGAGACGTGCTCATGAAATTTCGCACAAATCCATATGCCTACATGGCTGATATTTCCAAAGCTTTCTTAAGAGTAGGACTACAAGAAATAGATAGAGACTATACTCGATTCTTGTGGCCAGAAAATCCACATGATCCTCAAAGTCCTGTGAAAACTTATCGTTTCAAGTCAGTATTATTTGGTGCAACATCCTCTCCATTCTTACTAGAAGCTACTCTAAATACACATTTGAAGAAATCTGAAAGTCCCTTCAAAGAAATCTTAAAGAAAAGTTTCTATGTGGACAATCTTCAAGGTACTGTGAATAAAGAGGAGGGTTTGAAATCCTTATACAGAGAAGCTAACAAGGAGATGAAAGCAGCAAATATGCCTCTAAGGATGTGGAATACTAATTCAAATCAATTAAGGGAACTTAGCAAACAAAAATTTGCCTGAAGCTGAAATTCCTGAATGCAACAACATGCTTGGACTTAATTGGAACACACAGGAAGACACTTTGAGCCTCAAAATGATAAACAATAAATCAAGCAGTACACTCACTAAACGTAGTTTACTGTCAGAGGAATCACAATGTTTTGATCCTCTAGGACTCGTCTCACCAATTACCATAAAAGGTAAAATGCTTGTACAAGATGCTTGGAAGCTCAAAATAGGTTGGGATGAGAACTTGCCTCTAGAAATGAGACAAGAATGGGATGAAATATCCAAGGAGTTTAAACAACTTCATCATTAAATTTCCCAGACATATAGGTCAAGAGGGAAACAAGTACACATTACATGTGTTCTGTGATGCGTCAACTAGAGGTTATGGCGCTGTAGGTTACATGAGTAATGCTGACAGAAGTACTTTAATTACTTCAAAGGCCAGGGTTGCACCCTTGAAGGTCAGAACAGTACCACAATTGGAACTAACAGCACTCTATGTAGGTACAAAATTAGCTGTCTATCTCAACAAAGTACTTGATCATCTCACTATTGAAAAAACTGTGATCTGGAGTGACAATGAAGCAGTTCTCCAGTGGTTAAGAAATAATAAGAGTAAGTTGGTCTATGTACAGAATAGAGTCAACAACAGACCTTTAACGTATGTTACCGATGATCTGGACAATTTAGAAGTGTTAAGCCCATCTCATTTACTACATGGCAGAAGACTCGAACCTGTTCCTCCAATGAATGATAAAGAAATCATAGAGGATCCTACTCATTTCGAACCTGAGCAACTCAGACGTAAATTCAAACACCTTAATGAAGTGATTGAACGCTGGGAGAAAATATGGCGAGAAGACTATCTCACCTCATTGAGAGAACACTTCTATGGAGCTGGTGTTCCAGAAAATTATAAGTCCTTAAGACCTGGTGACATAGTGATTATTAACAATGATGGTCCGAGGTCCCAATTGCCTCTTGGAAAAATTGTGACCATATATCCTGATGCAAATGGAATCATCAGGACAGTTGATGTTTTGAGCAAAGGTGTAGTGAATAACAAAACAAAAATAAAATTAGTGATTCTCCAGAAACCACACAGACTGAAGCTGTTCAGAAAAGACAAGCAGCAGTGATAGCGAGTGAGAAAATCAAATTAATGTTAAGCGATGAGTAGTTCACTTTCAGTGAACCTTTGCTGCCCCCCAGTGTGGAGAAAATTCTCCAAAAGAGGGGGTATCAGCCCTTTGTGCCCTTTTCAAGGGCTCTACCCTTTCTGGCCCATAGGAAGGGCCAGACAAGGCGTGTCTGGCTTCGAAAACAACTTAATTAATAACAGATGAAAAGACCGCAGTGTGTCACGTGTTGTCTGACCAAGTAGAAACGAGTATATATGAGTTAATAGACATTTGATGAAATGTGACTCTATACCTTAGCAAGAAAATTATAGGAAACTGTTGTATCAGTTTCTACACTTGAATTTACAATCATGTGTTCCAGTTATCGAAGTATTTAGAGAACACAAGCATTTGAATTGCAGCATGTAGCAAGTATTGAAATTGTGCTGTTGTCAGCGATGCCAAGCCCCGCTGAGGCATGAGGGCGCACAAGGGCGTTAGATTGAAAGGATTTAATCTAACAAAAGACATTAGTCGTGGACGTCCGTTCGATTATTCAATCTCCACTAACGTCGGGAAATCGGATAAGAACTCTGTTCCAGCGCATTTAGTGTTAACATTAAAATCGCCGTATATTAAGAAGTGTGCACAGCTTCTTATTACTGCTAAAAGACAAACGTAGAGAGACAATCACTAGAGAACTCCATTGAAAACAAGACGGTGACTCATCAGCGTTCTACAAATCAAGACAACGATATCCGGGTGTGAATTAAGGGTCCGTTACAAATACCCAGGTAAGTCTGCTTAGACATAGATGTCACCAGCTGTGCAGTTAGGAATACATAATTTGTTCTAGGCAGATTTATCATTCACCCGGTAACACAAGGGCGATCCGACCAAACACCATAAGTAAACCGCCGTTCAGTCCATTCAATGACTGATTATATGGCATATGCTCCTTTGGGGCAATATAGTGTACTTACATAATTTTATACACCCATACAGCCCTGTGGGGGATGTGAACGTCTGCATCAACCAACGGCTATTGGGATGGCTGGATAGTCATGGATGCATCTACAAGCTAAGTAACAACATTTAGAGTCCACATTTTATCTTAGGGGTACATTCCTCCACACTTAGAGTTGTGGCAGGGTTCCATCCCAGGTATGTTGCTAAAGTTAAAATTGTGAAAATGATGTATCTTGCTTATATTAGATCATTGGTTGATGTGGCGCCTAGATACGGTTCAAAGAGTTTATATTCATGATTGTAACCTTACTTAATATTACATTGTAAGTATCTTCATAATTAGCTAAAATGAAGCCGTTCGACTTTGTATTATTATCTATTTATCTTCATCATTTTCATACTAATTTTAAAAATTATAACTATTATTATTAGATATGTTATAGGTAGGAATATATAGGGAACATAACTGCTGATACGGCGGTTAGGTAACGGTTGTTACAAGTTTAGCTTCAAGAGTTGACACTCATGACGGTTCAAGTCACGTGACCCGACCTCACCTAGGATACACATCGTGTGCTCTAGGTAGTGTGGTTCTGCGTAGGGTTGAGGGAACATATTGGTGGCTTTAAGGGTCTCGTCTTGGTTCAGAGCTCTGCCGAGCAGAGTCTTCCACGACTTTCGAGGTTGTCCCGCAGTATTGTGCTCAGTAGGTCTCTGGGTTTAGCCTATATTGTGAATTAAACATAGTTTCTTTTAAGGCATCTATTCGCTATTACGTTATAATGCCCCGTGTGTGTGTACATAAGGATTATCTATTATAAGGTAAATTTGCTGTATGTAACCTTCCATAGCCTATATGTCCTACAAAGCATATCGGGAGGTATTATTACGGTCTCTTATCCATTGAGAGGAAAACTGTGAGAGTATTGTTCAAAATACATTATATTAAATATTTTAATATACAAAGTCAGTGGAATTTTGGTCTCCTTATTGTTTTAAATCTAATGGTCTTCGATAAAGAGAAGACTAAACCTAAACCTATACTTATTGTTACGTTATAAAGGGGAAAACTTCTCACCATTGATACTCAGGAAAATCCCCTTAACAGCGCCTGATAAACCCTAAAGTGTAACAGTTGATTATGCTGCGCCACTACTTGCTCTTGTGTCTGACTGGAAAAACTGCAGAACGAAGCAATGAGGATCATTCTAGGATGCCCTCGTACTGCCAAAATTTAAATATGCGGAAAGAGCTTGATATTCCAAGTATCAGAGATCGTGTTACTGAAAGAAATATCCTAATTGGCGTTAATATGTTCAGGCAAACCCATTCAAATCCCTGCACAGAAGCCCTCCAAACTTTCCTCAGCACTGGTGAACATCCCTCCAGATGGATCGAAAAAACTGGAACCGACCTCCGCATGAACAAGATACATGATCTATATCAAGTAAGGCAACAGCGGCACTTCTCCGCTCCATGGAATATTAACCCATTCCAAACTAACATCCTTCCATTTGCCCCCAAAATACTTAAATAACAACCAAAGCTTCGCCTTGAAGCCAAATATGATGCCTTGAGCTGTATTGATAACTTAGTCACACAGCACACTCTCTCACAAATTATTTACGTTGATGGTTCTGTTTACCAATCCACTGGTGCAGCTGGTAGTGCTGCTCTTGTCATACACTGGTGCAGCTGGTAGTGCTGCTGTTGTCACACACTGGTGCAGCTGGTAGTGCTGCTGTTGTCACACACTGGTGCAGCTGATAGTGTTGCTGTTGTCATGCAGAGTGATGGCTCTCTTTAAGAAATTGGAGCATGCATCAGTAACTGGGCCTCTACCCTTCAAACAGAACTGTTTGCCATACTCCTTGACACTTAAATGCGTCCATGTATCTAAGGTTGACACTTTAATTGTAACTGATTCTCTGTCACCCATAAATTCTCTCAACTCATTAATTATAAATTATGACAATCTTGTGTCAGAAGCCAGACACAGGTATGGTAGGATTGTGAACAGTGGAGTCAGAGTGCACATGCTGTAGATTCCATCTCACATTGGTCTCCAGATGCATGATAGAACTGATGAATTGGCTAAGTTTTATGCTTTCATAGAGGGAGTAGATTACAATCTTGGGTTAACAGTTAGCAGTTTGAGAACAATATTACGAAAAGAACTTCAAGTGAACTTTATTGACTTAAGACTCAGGGAGATTGACACCAGTCAGTCCATCTATCATCATTCTATCATGCAGGAGGAGCCACATGTCTATGGTGCATCCAACAAAATAAGCAGACTCTTGGATGTCACCACCGCCCGCCTCCGGCTGGGTTACAAGTATCTTTGGCAGGTTAAATCACCACCACCAGATGTAGAAAAAACGAAATGTAAACTTTGCAAGAAAGACTATTGTCACACCCTGCGTCATTATGTACTGGAGTGTGATAAAATTAATGAATTCAGAGACAACTCACTCAGAAATGTTCAAGATATGTCAAAGTATTTTATCCACAGTGGTATATTACAGACCATTCTAGAAAAATACCCTGACTTTGCTCACTGTAAATAAAACATTACCACGTGTACTCACCTAGTTGTACTCACCTAGTTGTGGTTGCAGGGGTCGAGTCATAGCTCCTGGCCCCGCCTCTTCACTGGCCGCTACTGGGTCACTCTCCCTGCGCCATGAGCTTTATCATACCTCTTCTTAAAGCTATGTATGGAGCCTGCCTCCACTCCCCTTCCAAAACTATTCCACTTCCCGACCACTCTGTGACTGAAGAAATACTTCCTAACATCTCTGTGATTCATCTGAGACTTCAACTTCCAACTGTGTTCCCTTGTTGCTGTGTCCCATCTTTGGAACATTCTGTCTCTGTCCACTTTGTCAATTCCTCTCAGTATCTTATATGTTGTTATCATGTCCCCCCTATCTCTCCTGTCCTCCAGTGTCGTCAGGTCGATTTCCCTTAACCTCTCCTCGTAGGACATACCCCTTAGCTCCTGGACAGTTGCAAACCTTTGCACTTTCTCTAGTTTCCTTACGTACTTGGGTAGGTGTGGGTTCCAAACTGGTGCTGCATACTCCAATATGGGCCAAACGTACACATTGTACAGGGTCTTGAACGATTCCTTATTAAGATTTCGGAATGCTGGTCTTAGGTTTGCTAGGCGCCCGTATGCTGCAACAGTTATTTGGTTAATGTGCGCCTCAGGAGATGTGCCCGGTGTTATTCTCAACCCAAGATCTTTTTCCTTGAGTGAGGTTTGTAGTCTCTGCCTCCCTAGACTGTACTCCGTCTGCGGTCTTCTTTGCCCTTCCCCAATCTTCATGACTTTGCACTTGGTGGGGTTGAACTCCAGGAGCCAGTTTCTGGACTAGGCCTACAGCCTGTCCAGATCCCTTTATAGTCCCGCCTGGTCATTGTCCGATTGAATTCTTCTCATCAACTTCACATCATCTGCAAACAGGGACACTTCTGAGTCAATTCCTTCCATCATGTCGTTCACAAATACCAGAAACAGCACCGGTCCTAGGACTGACCCCTGTGGAACTCCACAGGGAGTGGTGCACCACTCACTTTTTTTTTTCCACTCATCAGTTCTATGCTCACCTCGTCTTTCATAGACCCATCTGCTATCAAGTCCACTCTCAAATATCTGAAGAGAATTCCAGGGGTCAACGCCCTTGCGGCCCGGTCTGTGACCAAACCTCATGTTGGACCAGAGCCTGATCAACCAGGCTGTTACTGCTGGCCGCACGCAGTCCAACGTACGAACCACAGCCTGGCTGGTCAGGTACCGACTTTAGGTGCCTGGCCAGTGCCTGCTTGAAGACAGCCAGGGGTTTGTTGGTAATCCCCCTTATGTATGCTGGGAGGCAGTTGAACAATCTTGGGCCCCTGACACTTATTGTGTTGTCCCTCAACGTGCTAGTGGCACCCCTGCTTTTCATTGGGGGGATGTTACATCGCCTGCCGAGTCTTTTGCTTTCGTAGGGAGTGATTTTCGTGTGCAAGTTTGGTACTAATCCCTCGAGAATTTTCCACGTGTATATAACAATGTATCTCTCCCGCCTGCGTTCTAGGGAGTACAGGTTTAGGAACTTCAAGCGTTCCCAGTAACTGAGGTGGTTTATCGCAGTTATGCGTGCCGTGAAGGTTCTCTGCACATTTTCAAGGTCAGCAATTTCACCTGCCTTGAAAGGTGCAGTTAGTGTCAGCAATATTCTAGCCTAGATAGAACAAGCGATTTGTAAAGTGTCACATGGGCTTTGCATCTCTGGTTTTGAAGGTTCTCATTATCCATCCTGTCATTTTTCTAGCAGATGCGATTGCTACGGTGTTATGGTCCTTGAAGGTGAGATCCTCTGACATGATCACTCCCAGGTCTTTGACATTAGTTTTTCGCTCTATTGTGTGGTTGGAATTAGTTTTGTACTCCGATGAGATTTTAATTTCCTCACGTTTTCCGTAACTGAGTAATTGAAATTTCTCATCATTGAACTTCATATTGTTTTCTGCAGCCCATTTAAAGATTTGGTTTATGTCTGCTTGGAGTCTTGCAGTGTCTTCAACGGTGGACACTGTCATACAGATCGGGTGTCATCTGCAAAGGAAGACACGGCACTGTGGCTTATATCCCTGTCTATGTCCGATATGAGGATGAGGAACAGGATGGGAGCGAGTACTGTGCCTTGTGGAACAGAGCTTTTCACATTAGCTGCCTCAGACTTTACTCTGTTGACTACTACTCTTTGTGTTCTACTTGTTAGGAAATTATAGATCCATCTACCAACTTTTCCTGTTATTCATTTATCACGCATTTTGTGTGCTATTACACCATGGTCACACTTGTCAAAGGCTTTTGCAAAGTCTGTGTATATAACATCTGCATTCTGTTTGTCTTCTAGAGCATCTAGAACCTGGTCGTAGTGGTCCAGTAGTTGGGACAGACAGGAGCGACCTGCTCTAAACCGGTGCTGCCCTGTGTTGTGTAATTGATGGGTATCTAGATGAGTGGCGATCTTGCTTCTTAGAACCCTTTCAAAGATTTTTATGATATGGGACGTTAGCGCTATTGGTCTGTAGTTCTTTGCGGAGTGCATGGGCATGTCATTTATTGCTTTTTCGAATTCATTTGGCGTCAGTGTGATGTCAGATAGGCATCCGTCAGTCAAGTTCTGTGGCACTCTCATAAAAAAATCATTTAGGTATTCGATTTTCAGTCTGGTTAGCGGCTCGCTAAAAACTGAGTCATACTGGGACTTAAGTAACTCACTCATTTCCTTGCTGTCATCTGTGTAGGACCCATCCCGTTTAAGTAGGGGCCCAATACTGGTTGGTGTTCTCGACTTTGACTTTGCATAAGAAAAGAAATACTTTGGGTTTCTTTCAATTTCGTTTATGGCTTTTAGTTCTTCCTGCGTTTCTTGATTCCTGTAAGATTCCTTTAGTTTTATTTCGATGTTTGCTATTTCTCTGACTAGTGTCTCCCTTCGTATTTCAGATATATTGGCCTCTTGTAGCCGCTCCGTTATTCTTTGCCTTCGCCTGTATAGGGAGCGCCTCTCTCTTTCTAGTTTGCATCTTTTCCTCCTTTTTCTTAAGGGAATTTGCCTTGAGCAAACCTCAAGTGCCACAGAGTTAATTTGTTCTAGACATAGGTTAGGATCCGTGATGCTTAGGCTATCTTCCCATTGTATATCATTTAGGACTTGGTTTACTTGGTCCCACCTTATGTTTTTGTTATTGAAGTTGAATTTGGAGAAGGCTCCCTCGCGGCTGATCACATTTTGTTGATCTGGGGCTCCCCGCATGCATGTCTGGACCTCTATTATGTTGTGATCTGAGTATATTGTTTTTGATATGATGATATTTCGTATCAGATCGTCATTGTTGGTGAAGATGAGGTCCAGAGTATTCTCTAATCTTGTAGGCTCTACTATTTGCTGGTTTAAGGTGAATTTGGTGCAGAGATTTAAAAGTTCATGTGTGTGCGAGTTTTCATCTGAGCTGCCTCCTGGTGTTATCTCTGCTACCACATTATTTGCAATGCTCCTCCATTTTAGGTGCCTTATGTTGAAATCCCCCAGGAGCAAGATGTTGGGGGCAGGAGCTGGAAGATTTTCCAGACAGTGTCAATTTTCAGAAGCTGTTCCTGGAATTGTTGGGACGTTGCATCCGGAGGCTTGTAGACAACCACGATGACCAGGTTTTGATTCTCGATCTTTATTGCTAATACTTCAACTACATCATTTGAGACAGTAGTTCTGAACATATAAGTGACTCTGTGATATACAGGCCAACCCCCCCTTTTTGCCTATTCACTCTGTCACATCTGTATAGGTTATAGCCAGGGATCCATATTTCATTGTCCAAGTGATCCCTTATGTGGGTCTCTGTGAAAGCCGCAAACATAGCATTTGACTCTGTAAGGAGTCCACGGATGTAAGGTATTTTGTTGTTTGTTGCTGGCTTTAGACCCTGAATATTTGCAAAGATGAATGTTGTTGGATTGATGGTATTGGTGGTATGGGGGGGGGTCTTTTTTTCCTGGCACTAATATCTGTTGTATTGGAGTGGAGGCCATTGACTGTGATTCCACTCCAGAAGTGATTGCAGTTGGTGTACAATTTCTGTCATTTCCTGCCAGCTTTTTTTCCTTCCTGGCACTAAAAAACCTCTCTCTCCGGTGTGGCTGTGGCTACCCAGGTTTTGCCTTTCTGGATGTTCTGTGTCGCCTCATACCCTTTAGGTGGTATGCCTGGCAATATAAGTTATAGCACTGTCTTTCCTGAATTGATGAGTGGCACATTTCAGGGTGGAAAAACTTACAGGACGGGAGGTTGCATTTGCCTGTTTTCATATGGGCACGGCATTTTATGGGGTGATCATATTTGCATGTCCCATCTGATTTCCCAGATTTCCCATGCCTGCAGATACCAAGTGCATAATATTCACATAGGCCTGATTTCCGTTTGCCCTGTTTTTTTGTGACTGTGTTCCCTATTGTATTCCCTATTGGTGCTTGTGTTCCTGTCTCGTTTCTATCTTCAACTCTAGTGCTGACAATGGAGCCTTCATCAGTTTTTGGTATTTATCTTCAGTATTTCGCAGGGCATCCCCCTGTTTACTATCCGCCGGGTTTGCTAGTTTGTAGCACTAGTTTTTGTGTGTCCTTGTCTACACCTGTTTCCCATCATTTACGTCACTAGAGCTCCTGTCCCTTTTCAGGTCACCATCATTTATTTCTCTATTCGTACAGTTTTTGACTACCATTGCAACATCTGTACCAGGGGCAGTAGCACCATCTGGCCCAGATTTTCTAATCTGATATCCAGTCTTTCTTTTTCCCGAATCGTTTGTTATCCTGATCACTTTACTCTTTATCATGTTCACTTTTAATTTCTTTCTTTTCATACCCTCCCAGATTCGTCTAGTAACCTCTGCAACTTCTCTTCAGAATCTCCCAAAAGCACAGTGTCATCAGCAAAAGTAACCGTGGCAACTCCCACTTTGTGTTAGAATCTTCATCGTTTAACTCACATCTCTTTCAACTCCATCTATTAATACATTGAACAACCACGGTGACATCACACATCCTTGTCTAAGGTCTATTTTTACTGGGGAAAAAATCTCCCTCTCTCCTACACACTCTAACCTGAACATCACTATCTTCGTAAAAACTCTTTTCTGCTTTCAGTGTCCTATCATCTATTCCATACACTTGCAGCATATGCCACATTACTTCTCTATTGAGCCTATCATATACCTCTTCCAAATACATAAACATAACGAAAACCTCTTTACCCTTATCTGTATACTGTTCACTTATATGCTTTACTGTAATCACTTCCTACCCTTCCTATATTGGAACTATGCATGCCTCTCTCAATTCCTAGGTACCTCCCCTCTGTCATACGTTTTTCTAAATAAAAGCGCCAACCATTCCAAAACTATTTTCCCACCTTCTTTTAACATTTCTGTTTTGATCCCATCAATCCCAACTGCTTTTCTTTCTTTCATTTGTACCCACAGCCTCACGCACCTCCCCCACACTCACATCTAGCTCTTCCTCACTCCTACAAGATGCTTTACCTTCCTAGTCAGTGCGCAAAATCACAGCTTCCCGATCTTCATCAATATTTCACAGTTCCTCAAAATATTCCAACTCTCCATCTAATAACTCTCCTCTTCTATTTCTAACTGTCAAATCCATTTTTTCACTAGGCTTTCTTAACTTATTCATCTCACTAAAATTTTTTTCTTATTCTCATGAATTTTTTTTGAGAGCATCTCACCCACTCTCTCATTTGGTCTCCATTTACATTCCTTCACCACTCTCTTATCCTCTCATTTTATCTTCATATACTTCTCCCGCCTCATATCACTTCTACGTAAAAACTTCTCGTATGTTAACTGTTACTTTTTTACTATTTTCTTTACCTCATAATTCCACCAATCACTCCTCTTACCTCCGGCACCCACCCTCCTACATCCTCAGACTTACACTAAACACTCTTCAATCTCATTGCCTATATACTCTCTCTGGCCCATCAGCCTTCACGTCTCTCTTAGATTATGATACATTGTCCTTATACTCCATCTACTTTTTATTCTCACTGTAGCTATAACTAAAAAATTATCTGATATAAATGTTGCCCCTCCATAAACATGCACATCCTGAAGTCTACCTATCAACCTTTTATCAACTAAAACATAGTTCAAGAAACTACTGTCATTATGCCTTATATCTCGTATACTTATTCATTTTTTCTTAAATTATGTACAGTGTAATTCCGGTGTTTGACCTTAATTACTTCCTAGGCTGTGTTCGAGCCTCCCACACTGGAGGATGTTGAACATGGAGAGGTCTCTCAGAGTCCGGTCAGTGTCAGAGGTCACTTCAGAGCACTTTAAAACATGGCTCTCGTGCAAAGTTTTCTTACAACTTAATTTTAAACATGTCATCACATTCGGACTACAGAAAAACCTTCAAAGACCATTTTTTCTGAATAAAATTGTTCGGACTCCGGTTTGTTCGAGGTCCTGTACGTTTGAACACCGAAATTCCACTATATTACTTATTACAGAACCTCTTTCTATACAAGGTTAAATCTATTTTAATAATAATATTATTGATATTAATTAAATAATAATAATAGTAATAATTACAATGTTAATAATGCTAAACATTGGGAACTCTGGGATTGTCTCATCTGAACGTCAGTAATAAGTAAGGCTAGTAAGTAAACACAGAGATCAACCTCCCTTCCGAGAATTAATTTTTCTCATGTGGTTTTCAGCTTGACTCATTCCCCTTCTGTCTTTTGTTATTCACTTTAGCCCTTGTTTAATTATCAACTCACCTCTCTCTCCCCCCCTAACAGCAGGTAATATTGAGGCAACAGTGATTCTCCGTGACAGTTTAGTCTCGTCACGCAATGGCTGTAAAGGCTTCACTGCTTCATTACCTCAGCAGGTCCTGGTTAATGTTTACAGCTGTGTCGCTGCTTCCTTGATGATGCCAACATTTCCTGCAATACTGTAGAATGCATTAACTCCTTGCTCTTGTGTTGCAACATTATTGAAACATAATGCACGGGGTGGTAACTTCTCTAATGGGTTAACTCCTTGCTGTTGCTACTTGACCACATTTCCTATAATATTGTGTATGACAGGTTTGCTGTTTTCTGCTGCTTGCCAATACAGTATATATAGCATAGAAAACGAAAACCAGTTTAAATTAAGATATATGTTCCGATAGGTGTGTATCTCTTAGTGTATATTGCTGAGAAACTGAATCCCTTAGGATTACACATTCCTAATTACATCTGTCTCAACGACCCTCGTGTTGCCGATAGGCTTTAGCACCTTCATCCCGTACCTGCCAGTTGCCCTCCCCAACACAAACATACACGTAAGCACAGCTGAACCTGCAGAATTATTCAGTCAAGTTTACTGTTGCTAAGAGTAGACAGCTTAGACCTGCCTAGCATGGGCCAGTAGCCCACAGTACTCCTTCTTTTTATGTTCAACATGAAGGGAAAGGATGACCAGAAATTGATTACAGAGGGAAAAACAGAGGCTTCAATCAGTAAACAAAGAATTATCCTGACGGTTACTTTAATACAAATAAACAACATAAACTGGAGTATATTATATCAATAGAAGAAACCTTTGGGATTATAATATAAAAAAAAATTGGGGCATAAATCAGGCGATTAAAACCCGTGTCAGGACAATGGCACAATGAATAAAACCACCCCGTGGCACTGTATACTGGAAATATTTGCATATATTTGTGCAAAATATTGTGCAAGATACTGTGCATAGTATACTTAAAAGTATGTTGCAATATACTTGCATAGTAATGTGCAAGATACTGTGCAGGTATACTGTCATAGTATACTGTGCAAGTATACTGTGCAGGATACTGTGCATAGTATACTGTGCAAGATACTGTGCAAGTATACTGTGCAAGTTTACCTGTTTCACGGGTACAAGACCTTGAAATAATTAAATTTCAAGCAAGATTTAAATAAATAAATGGAATTAAAAGACACTGATGAAACATGATTAAATGTGATATATATCGAATAAGACCAAGCACTGGAACTCAACTCTGCCTAACACTAAAAATATTTATGAAATTCCACAGTTGACTGCTTGCATCCATCATGTATCAAACTTGAGCTAAACCCAGTCACGCGTAACAAGGGCGACTTCGGTGGGTTTTAATATAATATACAGGCATACAGGTCTGACCTGACATCTCTATATACTACTAATAGAAAGCCGCTTGTTATGCTAGCATTTCCCGCAAATTAAGTCAGTTTTGTCCCCCGGATAAACCCAACTAGTCGACTAATCCCAGGTACCCATTTTATGATGGGGAACATAGGCAAGGTGAAACACGCCCAATGTTTCTATCCTCGCCGAGAATCGAACCCAGACACTCGCAGTTGAAGAAAGAGCTTTAGCCACCAGGCCACGGGGACCGTATCTTCGTTATGTCTTGGGAAACAAAATACTGAGCTTAATGAAACTCACAAAAGGTTTACTCTGTTTTGCCGGGGAACTTAGTACGGCATTGCATTCAAAAATTGCTTATTATTAAAATGAGTTGACTTATTTAATTTATTGTAGTTTTTTAGGTTAAAACACATTATATCCGCTGAGGTTTTATAGGTATGATTTTTTTTTGTTATAACTTTTTAAAGCTCTTTTTTAACTATTAAAGGAAAGAATGATTTACAAAATATTATAAAGAATGGGCAAACTGATACCTAATAAAACATCAATAAAATTAACCTTTAAGCAAAACATAACGGGTTATATGAATGGAATCAATGAAAAAAACATTTTCTAATTATTCCACGAAAACCAATATCTACATTTTTAATATAGCAAATTTGATCATACAAAGTGCAATAAGACGGTGGAACTTTTCTTGAGATTAATTGACTATTATGTGGAATAATGCAAATGTAATTCACGAATGGCCGTGTGGTAAGATATATTTTACTTCAAAACATACAATCCTCCTAATGGTATATATACCATTAATGTTAAAACTAGAACATGTTCAGTGTGGCAAGACGCCTTGAGGAAGAAACTGATGGAACAAACCAGACCTCGGCGTCCCAAATGGTAAACTAGTCTTATAAACAATGACCAAAATGAATAACAATAAGCCTCTATATATAACATCTTTACTTCTACAAGTACATGTACAAGGTATACAAGCCTAGCTGACATCAATGACATACTACTATATAGAAAGCCGCTTGATGCTGAGCAATTTGGGCAAATTAGGTCAGATTTGTCCCAGGTGCGACCCACCCGACAATCACCCAGGTACCCATTTCCTGATGGGTCAACATGGACAGCAGGTGTCTTATGGCACCGTCAATGTTTTCCAGCCGTACCGGTGGATCTATCCCCGGACCTCAGTGTGTGAGCTGAGAACGCCAGTGATCGAATCGGGACACCGTACAACACATTTACAGAATCTGCTTCTCTGAGGTCAGTGGTCGTTTCCGGGTCAGCGGTCAAGAAGGTTATTCTTCCTGACTCAGTTGTTCTTATGGAATTTGGAGGAGTATATAGCGGTTCTATGGCTTACTGTTGGGTATATTACAACCAGATATCAGGAGGTAAGGGAGGAGGTTCTTCTACATAAGGAGGAAAATATGTTTGTATGTGTTTAATTACGAAGTGAAGTAGTTGGTGATTGAGAGGAGATGCAGGATATCAATGGTGGAGGATGTTTGATAACAAAGGGAAAGTTTGCATCAGCAGAAGAAACATCAAATTAATGAAGGTAAAGGAAGCAGATATGAAAGTGAGAAATCGCTTCTCTCTACTCACTTTGTAATTTGTTCATGATTGTGACCATGTGTAGAAGTGTAGATGGTTCATTACCTTTATAATTTATGATTGTCACCAGATCACCTGGGTTCACTACCTTTGTAACTTGTTCAGTCATCAAAACTTTTAGGCCCAGTCCCTGGACCCTTATATACCTCTGTAATCTTTTGACTACCGCCCACAGGATGGGTATGGGGGTGCATAATAAATATAAAACTTCTTATTGAGTGGTCATTACAGCAGTCAAATGAAATTAAGTACCCTTAATCCATCTCTACTAATACGGGAAAGACTTCTATTTGTGGGATATTCCAAACTAGATCACGAACTGGATTCTGAATCAAGGATAGGGGTGAAAAAGATGGTGAGGTGTTGGTGACCCAGCGGGTAAAATAATATAATAACAGGTAATAGAAACGCTCTATATCTTTCTCAGAGCCGGAACCATATTGAAAAATGCGAGGGCAGATAGTATTAACCTAGTACCAGGAATGCGATTATATGTATAACTCTGCCTTAAAAAAGGGGTTGACATTAAAATTATCAAGGACAATTGAATTAAATTGATGGCTAGACAGGTGCTGCAATATTCCTGCAATCCCATTTATTGACAACTGGGACAGATTCTAGGAAATGAGGCACAAGGATAACCTCTGGTGCATGGGTGACACCTTGACCAAATGGGTATGTGTAGGAAGCAAAAGGAGTTGCAGGGAGATGGAGGAAAATTTTCCCGTATTTTAGGAATCGTTCAGAAAAATGATAATTAATAAATCAGAAGATAAAAACAAAGATATTAATGTTAAAGCAATGAAAGGCAGTGAAAAAGCGGGAAATAACTCCTCAGCATCTACTATACAGTTTGCCAGAGAACAAGAATGAAATGAACTGAAGGTAACTGCTTCCGCGGGAAATGCAGATTACAGCTTGATACCAGTACCAGCAGCAGCAGCAGCAGCACCACAGCAGCAGCGCAGCAGCAGCACCCAGCAGCAGCAGCTCACAAGACTGCCATTCCCAGGCCCCCTGGGGCGGGGAAGGTGGCAGACCAGAGGCCTAGCTTCTCCCAACGAGCCCTCACGGGGCTCCTTGGGGAGATGCCCAAATTTTGTTGTGATGAAAATTACGGAACATTATCAACTTGGGGTCACATGAAAGGGAAAGGAAGGAGACCTGACAGATAGAACTGATGATTGCCAATATGTTTTTTTTTTTTTCCCAAAAAATCGGACAAGCTGCTCACTCATATATATTCAAAAAAAAAAATTTAAAAAATGAATCAACCTAAATGGATCAATAATATATTTACCCATCTTTTAGGTAAAAACAAAGGTATTTAGAGTAGAATCAAAAGGAGAGGATCACCTTATAAATAAATATATCCACTTTAAGTGGAACATCAAAAAGGTGAATAAGAAAGGCTAAAAGTGATTGTGAACTTAAGGTTTGTTTTGAGTATATAGGAACAGAATAAAGCAACAGATTGGCCCAATTATATATAACTCAGGTCTGCTCATAATATATTAAAAAATGTGTACAATTTTTTAAACTCATTTTCTCCTGTTTTTAATCAAGATGAAATTAAATCTAGAAATCAATAATTTTACTTGTGGATAAAAATAAATTACAAATTATCAAAGTCACCGGTGACGGGTCTTCAAACAAATAGACAGGTTAGAACCAAACAAGTTTCCAAGCCTTGACGAGCTGTTTTTCCATAGTTATACAAGAAGTAAGGGCACGTAATATAAACCATTAGTTAGTGTTTTCCACAAATCACTGTTAATGGTTTTCATACCAGATAAGTGGAAAATGGCAAATGGACCTGTTTACAAATTGGGAGATAATCTAAGCTGTTAGTTTCAAACTGAAGACCAATTAGCCTAACTACGACTGTAGGAAAGCTGTTAGAACAATAATGGGGATAAAATTCGAAATATCCTTGAAAAATATAATTTATTCATGACTTTATGAAGGGGTTTTCATATTTTACAAATTTACTGCAAATCACAAAACTGGTGGGGATCGAACCCATGGAAGGTGGGTTTTAAAATTCCAGTCTGGAAAAAATATGATATCATGTATATTGATTTCAAATCATTTCATGGAGTACCACCAAGGTGGTCAGGATGCAAATATTATAAGTAAACGAAAGTTCATTAGATTTCCTAAGGATAACAAAATAAACTCAAAAAATGGGACTAATTTCTGATCCAGAAGAGACCTCCAGGTTTTAACAATTTTAAGAAGGGCAAATCTACAAAAATGAGCAAATCAAAATGTCTACTATAAGTCAATAAGTATCTCAATGTAAACAAAATGGTGGCGCCACTGGCTCTTAGCTGGGTGACTCAATGAAGCCGTGTGATTGGTCAGTGATAAACAATGCCAAGCTTATAAATTTATGGGCGGCTTCCTCTGAGAACAATGGATCAGCTCTAAGATGTAAATCTGAGGAAAGATGCAGTCTCCAGTCACTGCACAGAACCCCAAAAATTTGCTCCTTTACAACTATTCCCCCAAAATAGTTTCATCCACTTCATATAAGTGGCATTCGAGATTAGAGGAACTGTAGAATAAGTTCAGTTCCTTGAATCAAATCCGTTACCAACATCAATGCATTTCAAGATTAAATGTCCAAAATGGCAATCCCACATTCCCTAAACAATACCTATCCTATCTATTTTCATGGGATTCACCAACATCGAAATTTTGAAGTCGACCAAACGAAAATCATTAGAGCTATCCGGGAAAACAATTTGGAAAATGGTATTTTAAATAGAGCGCCTGTCAATTGTGCCATGAACTACACTTTGTAATTTACCAGATTGAAAATTTAATACCGATTAGAAAAAGTGATCCCAAGTTATAAGTGATAGCCTTAGAAGATAGACTGAAGGGAAAACTGGCTTACAATGGGATGACTCTAACACGTTGTGCAAAATTTAAGCGTTTACGAACTTCATGAAAAAAATATAAAGAAAATGACACAAATGCAACTAATGTGACATTTTTTGTGGAACTTTCGCCCCCGGAGCTTTATCACGCCGTAATGAGCAAAACGTTGCCACAATAAAATGTCACATTAGTTTTTTGTCCTTTAAACAAATTTTTTTTAGGTGCATTCTGTTTAGAAATCTCTACAGTACTCTATAAAAAGAATTTATATTATTTTTGAAGATAATCAAATAAGATTTTAAAAATGATAAATCTAGAACTCACACATAAAAGCCAAAAAAATCACTAAAAAATACTTCAAACAAAGACACACCAGCGTACAGGTACATGAAGGCACCAGAAGAGATTTCAATATAAAAAACTTATTTATTAAAAATTTGGGAAAATTTTAAAATTTTTTAAAGATAAAGTGAAGTTGAAACTTTCTTTTAATAAAAAATCGAACTATTATTGCAGAAAACTTAATAGGTATATTCTTGTGGTAAAGTTAATAGGTACTATTCTTGTGGTAAAGTTAATAGGTACTATTCTTGTGGTAAAGTTAATAGGTACTATTCTTATGGTAAAGTTAAGAGGTACTATTCTTGTGGTAAAGTTAATGGTACTATTCTTGTGGTAAAAGTTAAAGTACTATTCTTGTGGCAAAGTTAATAGGTATTATTCTTGTGGTAAAGTTAATAGGTACTATTCTTGTGGTAAAGTTAAGAGGTACTATTCTTTGGTAAAGTTAATAGGACTATTATTGTGGTAAAGTTATTATGTACTATTCTTGTGGTAAAGTTAAGGGATATTCTTGTGGTAAAGTTAATAGGTACTATTCTTGTGGTAAAGTTAATAGGTACTATTCTTGTGGAAAGTTAAGAGGTTATTCTTTGGTAAAGTTAATAGGTACTATTCTTGTGGTAAAGTTAATATGTGCTATTTTGTGGTAAAGTTAAGAGGTACTATTTTGTGGTAAAGGTAATAGGTACATTCTTGTGGTAAAGTTAAGAGGTATATTCTTGTGGTAAAGTTAATAGGTACTATTCTTGTGCAAAGTTAATAGGTACTATTCTTATGGTAAAGTTAATAGGTACTATCCTTGTGGTAAAGTTAAATACTATTCGTGTGGTAAAGTTAATAGGTACTATTCTTGTGGTAAATTAATATGTACTATTCTTGTGGTAAAGTTAAAAATACTATTCTTGTGGAAAAGTTAATAGGTATTATTCTTGTGGAAAAGTTAAAGGATTATTCTTGTGGAAAGTTAAATGGTATTATTCTTGGGAAAGTTAAAAGTACTATTCTTGTGGTAAAGTTAAAGGGTACTATTCTCGGGGTAAAAAGGGTACTATTCATGGGTAAAAATAGGTACTATTCTTGTGGTAAAGTTTAGGTACTATTTTTGTGGTAAAGTTAAAAGGGGACTATTCGTGTGGTAAAGGTACTATTCGTGTGGTAAAGAAAAATTAAAGTGTACTATGCTAATGGATAGTTAATGGATGCTATCCTAACCATAAAGTTAATGAGTATTATATTTTTCAGAAAATTTAATGGATAATTTTCTGACGGTGTAATTAATGGAGCTATCTTGGTGGTAAAGTTAATAGGTACTGTCCTTAAAGATAACGTGTACTTCCGTGTAGTAAAGTTATTAGGTACTGTCTTTGCATTAAAATTAATGGGTACTATTTAAGGAATGATAATTACTACTATCCTTGCATTAAAAATTAATGGGTATTATCTTTGAAGTAAAGTTAATGGGTTCTGTCTGTGTGGTCAAGTTAATGGGGGCTATCCTTGCAAAAAAATTAATGGGTTCTACACTTTGATGTAAAGTTAATGGGTACTATAATGAAATAAAGTTAATAAGAACTATACTTGATTGAAGTTAATGGGTACTATCCCTTTTTTAAAGTTAATGAGTACTGTCATTGAAGTATAGTTTATGGGCACTATTCTTGTGGTAAAGTTACAGTATAGTTATGAATACTATCCAACCGTAAAATTAATGGGATTATCCATGAAGAAAATTTAATGGTTACTGTGTTGGCGGTAAAGTTAGTGGATTCTATCAATGGATAAAGTTAATGGATGCTATATTGGTGGAAAAATTAATGGGCAATATCCTTCTAATAAATGAATGGGTACTATCCTTAAGATAAAGTTAATGCCTATCCTTGCATTTTTTGTGAATGGATATTATCTTTGATGTAAAGTTAATGGGTTCTAACTTTTGGAAAAATAGGGAATCCTTTCAGAAAAGATAATGAGTAATATCCTTGTTGAAAGTTTGGGTACTCTCAAGAATAAAGTTAATGGAACTAT
>WNWK01030759.1:0-23253 GCA_009830355.1 Cherax destructor
AAACTGATCCTTGTGGAACGCCACTAGTGACAAATCCCCATTCAGATTTGACCCCATTAATGGAAACTCTCTGCTTTCTATTGGTAAGCCATGCCTCTATCCATGCTAGAACTTTACCTCCTATACCATGAGCTGCCACCTTTCTTAAGAGTCTCTTGTGAGGTACTCTATCGAAGGCCTTACTGAAATCCAAGTAAACTATATCATATTCTTTATCACTGTCTACTGCCTCAAATGTTTTATTGAAAAACGTCAGTAAATTTGTCAGGCAGGAACGACCTCTCGTAAACCCATGCTGAGATTCATTAATCAAATTATGTTCTTCAAGGTGACTTCTGATAATATCAGCTATAATTGATTCTAATAATTTGCCTACTATAGACGTGAGGCTTATTGGACGGTAATTTGATGGAATGGACTTATCCCTGATTTGAATATAGGAACTACATTAGCTATCTTCCACATCTCTGGCACAACACCAGTTAGGATGGACGTATTAAACACATTCGTTAATGGCTGACTAAGTTCCATTTTGCATTCTTTAAGTACCCTGGAAAACAACTCGTCGGGTCGGGGACTTATTTTGCTTCAGTTTATCTATCTGTTTGATAACCATGTCCCTCGTGACAGTAATATTAGTTAATTTGAATTCTTCAGGAACTGAATAATTGTTAATTTCTGGAATCTCATTTACGTCTTCTTGTGTAAAGACTGAAAAAAAATAGTCATTAAATAGAGACACATTTCCAGTTCGTTATCCGTCAGCTGTCCATTCCCAATTTTCAGAGGTCCTACCTTTTCCCTCACCTTCGTCCTGTACACTTGAAAGAACCCTTTTGGATTAGTCTTTGATTCATTAGCAACCTTAATCTCATAGTCACGTTTAGCCTTTCTAATCCCCTTTTTACTTCTCTTTTCAACTGAACATATTGGTCAATAAGGTTAACATCTCCTCTTTTGATGCGCCTATAAATTCCTCTTTTCTCCCTAATAAATGTTTTAGCCTCCTGTTAATCCATTTGGGATCGTTATTATTTGACCTAAATTCTCTCTGGGGAATAAACATACTCTGTGCACGTTGTACATTATTAAGAAACAAATCATAAACGCAGATCCCATCGTAATCGTTAGCTAGATTACCCCAGTCGAGATTAGACAGGTGTTCCCTAAGTCCAATATAATCGGCAGAACGAAAATCAGGAACTTTTACCGTATTATCCCTATTCTCGTACTCCCATGTAATATTAAAAGTAATGGATTTGTGATCACTAGCTCCAAGCTCTTCAGTGATCTCCAGATTATTTACAAGAGTTTCTTTATTTGACAAGACTAGGTCGAGCAAATTATTACCTCTGGTAGGCTCCGTCACACACTGCTTCAGAAAACAGTCCTGAACTACTTCCATAAAGTCAACCTCTGGACTTCTGTTGCTAACACTTCTTGATATAAATCCCAGTAATCTATTTGCCTTATTACAACAGGCCTGCTGCAGTGTCCCTCCTTTCTTATGTTCTTATGTTCTTATGACCTTGCTTCAATAACCCTACTAGGCAGACTGTTCCACTCATCAACTACCCTATTTCCAAACCAATACTTTCCTATATCCTTTCTAAATCTAAACTTATCTAACTTGAATCCATTATTGCGGGTTCTCTCTTGGAGAGATACCCTCAAGACCTTATTTATATCCCCTTTGTTAATACCCATTTTCCACTTGTATACCTCGATCATGTCTCCCCTCATTCTACGAGGAAAGTATTGAAGTTAGACTTATTGGGCGGTAATTTGAATGTGACATTCGGCAGGCAAGTCCCGATTTTTCATATTAAACATAAGAACATAAGAAAGGAGGAACACTGCAGCAGGCCTGTTGGCCCATACTAGGCAGGTCCTTCACAATCCATCCCACTAACAGAATATTTGTTCAACCTAATTTTCAATGCTACCCAAGAAATAAGTTTTGATAATTTTATTTACTCATGTGCAATTCCCACTCAAATCCAACCCCTTTCACTCATGAATTTATCAACCTAAATTTAAAACTACCCAAGGTCCTTGCTTCAATAACCCTACTAGGCAGACTGTTCCACTCATCAACTACCCTATTTCCAAACCAATACTTTCCTATATCCTTTCTAAATCTAAACTTATCTAACTTGAATCCATTATTGCGGGTTCTCTCTTAGAGAGATACCCTCAAGACCTTATTTATATCTCCTTTGTTAATACCCATTTTCCACTTGTATACCTCGATCATGTCTCCCCTCATTCTAACGTAGTAATTCTAGGGGACTTTAACTTTAGTCAGATTAATTGGAATTTCTTGACAGGGAATTTAGAATCTAACGACTTTTTAGAAGTAGTTCAGGATTGCTTTTTGAAGCAGTTTGTAACAGAACCTACAAGGGGAAATAACCTACTTGACTTGGTTCTGGCAAGCAAGGAAACCCTTGTTAATAATTTAGAAATTACAGAGGAACTCGGCTCAAGCGACCACAAGTCAATTACCTTTAGCATTGAATGGATGTATGATAGTAGGGATAATTCAGTAACGGTCCCAGATTTTCGCTTAGCAGATTATAATGGACTTAGAGAACACTTATCAACTGTGGACTGGGGTGACGAAGAGAGGTATCAATATGACAGTTTTCTTAACACTATACAGTCTGTAATAATATTGGTAGAATTACCGACAATATGTTAAGTAAAAGGACACAAATGCAACTAATGTGACATTTTATTGTGGCAAAACGTTGCAAAACGTTGCCACAATAAAATGTCACATTAGTTGCATTTGTGTCCTTTTACTTAACTATACAGGCTGCCCAAAGAACATTTATCCCATATAAAGAAATTAGATCGAATAGAAATGACCCAAAATGGATGAATAATAGGCTCAAATATCTTTTAGAGCAGAAGAAAGGAATTTATAGGCGTATCAAAAGAGGTGAGGGAAATCTTATGAATCAGTATATTGACATTAAGAGAGATGTTAAAAAGGGGATAAGAAAAGCTAAACGGGACTACGAAATTAAAGTTGGAGGAACATTGCAAACAATGTGGTAGCATAGATAACACCAGGAGGCAGCTCAGATGAAAATTCACACATGCATGAACTTTTAAATCTCTGCACCAAGTTCACCTTAAACCAGCAAATAGTAGAGCCCACAAGATTAGACAATACGCTGGACCTCATCTTCACCAACAATGATGATCTGATACGAAATGTCATCATATCAAAAACAATATACTCAGATCACAACATAATAGAGGTCCAGACATGCATGCGGGAGCTCCAGATCAACAAAATGTGATCAGCCGTGAGGGAGCTTTCTCCAAATTCAACTTCAATAACAAAAACATAAGGTGGGACCAAGTAAACCAAGTCCTAAATGATATAAACTGGGAAGATTGCCTAAGCATCACGGATCCCATCCTATGTCTTGAACAAATTAACTCTGTGGTACTTGAGGTTTGCTCAAGGCAAATTCCCTTAAGGAAAAGGAGGAGAAGATGCAAACTAGAAAGAGAGGGCGCTCCCTATACAGGCGAAGGCACAGAATAACGGAGCGGCTACAGGAGGCCAATATCTCTGAAATACGTAGGGAGACACTAGTCAGAGAAATAGCAAACATCAATTAAAACTAAAGGAATCTTATAGGAATCAAGAGACACGGAAGAACTAAGAGCCATAAATGAAATTGAAAGAAACCCTAAGTATTTCTTTTCCTATGCAAAATCAAAGTCGAGAACAACAACCAGTATTGGGCCCTACTTAAACCGGATGGGTCCTACACAGATGACAGCAAGGAAATGAGTGAGTTACTTAAATCCCAGTATGACTCAGTCTTTGCGAGCCACTAACCAGACTGAAAATCGAAAACCTAAATGATTTTTCATGAGAGTGCCACAGAACTTGACAGACGCATGCCTTTCTGACATCATCACTACGCCAAATGACTTTGAAAAGGCAATAAATGACATGCCCATGCACTCCGCTCCAGGCCCAGACTCATGGAACTCCGTGTTCATCAAGAACTGCAAAAGCCCCTATCACATGCTTTTAACATCCTATGGAGATGGAGCATGGACACTGGGATCGTCCGCAGCTACTAAAAACAACAGACATAGCCCTGCTCCACAAAGGGGCAGTAAAGCAATAGCAAAGAACTACAGACCAATTGCGCTAACGTCCCATATCATAAAAATCTTTGAAAGGGTTCTAAGAAGCAAGATCGCCACCCATCTTGATACCCATCAATTGCACAACCCAGGACAGCATGGGTTTAGAGCAGGCCGCTCCTGTCTGTCCCAACTACTGGACCACTACGACAAGGTCCTGGATGCTCTAGAAGATAAACAGAATGCAGATGTTATATACACAGATTTTGCAAAAGCCTTTGACAAGTGTGACCATGGTGTAATAGCACACAAAATGCGTGATAAAGGAATAACAGGAAAAGTTGGTAGATGGATTTATAATTTCCTAACACGTAGAACACAAAGAGTAGTAGTCAACAGAGTAAAGTCTGAGGCAGCTACTGTGAAAAGCTCTGTTCCACAAGGCACAGTACTTGCTCCCATCCTATTCCTCATCCTCATATCAGACATTGACAGGGATATAAGCCACAGTGCTTTGTCTTCCTTTGCAGATGACACCCGAATCTGTATGACAGTGTCCACCGTTGAAGACACTGCAAGACTCCAAGCAGACATAAACCAAATCTTTAAATGGGCTGCAGAAAACAATATGAAGTTCAATGATGAGAAATTTCAATTACTCAGATACGGAAAACGTGAAGAAATTAAAATCTCATCGGAGTACAAAACTAATTCCAACCACACAATAGAGCGAAAAACTAATGTCAAAGACCTGGGAGTGATCATGTCAGATGATCTCACCTTCAAGGACCATAACAATGTAGCAATTGCATCTGCTCGAAAAATGACAGGATGGATAATGAGAACCTTCAAAACCAGGGATGCCAAGCCCATGTTGACACTTTACAGATCGCTTGTTCTATCTAGGCTGGAATATTGCTGCACACTAACTGCACCTTTCAAGGCGGGTGAAATTGCTGACCTTGAAAATGTGCAAAGAACCTTCACCGCACGCATAAGTGCGATAAACCACCTCAACTACTGGGAACGCTTGAAGTTCCTAAACCTGTACTCTCTAGAACGCAGGCGGAGAGATACATTATTATATACACATGGAAAATTCTCGAGGGATTAGTACCAAACTTGCACACAAAAATCACTCCGTACGAAAGCAAAAGACTCGGCAGGTGATGTAACATTCCCCCAATGAAGAGCAGGGGTGCCACTAGCACGTTGAGGGACAACACAATAAGTGTGAGGGGCCCAAGATTGTTCAACTGCCTTCCAGCATACATCAGGGGGATTACCAACAAGCCCCTGGCTGTCTTCAAGCAGGCACTGGACAGGCACCTCAAGTCGGTACCTGATCAGCCGGGCTGTGGTTCGTACGTTGGACTGCGTGCGGCCAGCAGTAACAGCCTGGTTGATCAGGCTCTGGTCCAACAAGAGGCCTGGTCACAGACCGGGCCGCGGGGGCGTTGACCCCTGGAATTCTCTCCAGGTAGACTCCAGGTAGACGGAGGAGAAGGTGTGTCAGGTGGAGTCGGGCCTGTTGGAGGATTTAAATGCATTTTTGGAAGGTGATACATCACTCCTGTCGGACCGACAGGGTGAGACTCTCGGGGAGCAAGAAGGAGACTCCATAGCAAGTTAGGCGGTGGAGTGTCAGCCACCAGTACTTGAGGTGCAAGGCATGGGACCCAGTAGAGAGATCTCGGTGGTGGAGGTGGAGGTGCATAGAGAGGAGGAGGAGGAGATGGAGGTATTAGGTGATAAAGGGGGATCTAGGAAGCGAGCAGGGAAGGATTCAGATGATGAGGTTTTGACAGAAGAGCAGAGGATTGCCAAGAAGATGTGGTCAGAGGTGGCTCACGGAAAAGGGCATAAAGGGAAGGATGATGGTTTTGGAAAAATGATGAAGAATGAGGGAAAGTTAAGAGATGGGAGGCCATATGTCAAGGGTGAAATAAGATCAGCGAAGCAGAAGGGAAAACCACCCGCATATTATTCAGGTGTTTAACGTTCAACATTAATGGTCTCAGGAATGAGGCCAAACGAGATTGGGTAGCAGTGTCATTGTTGAGATGGGATGTAGATGTGATATTTATCCAGGAACATAATTATCGAAGGGGTAGGGAGATGGTCCTCAAGGGTTATAAGGTGTATGCTAGTGATGCAGGGGCTCTAAAAGGTGGGGTTCTGGTGGGAATCAGGGAGGGTAACCCTTTTCACTTGTCCTCATGGGAAGTGGTAGGTTTTAGAGTAGTGAGGGTAGATGGGGTGTGGGGAGGGTTGCAGGTTAGTTTCATAGGGGTATACATGCCTGCGGTAACGAATAGGAGGGTTAAGAATGATTTTGTTAATACTGATTTGACGTATAGTTTGAGGGGTTTAGCAAATGTGGTGATAGTAGGGGGGATTGGAATAGCGTGATAAGGATTAGGGATGTGGAGCCGAGAGGTGAGGGGAGTGTTTTAGAATCCCTTAGGAATGTTTTGGGGGCAGCGGGTCTGGTAGATGTGGTAGGTGGAGGGAGGGGAATGGCCGAGTTCACGTATTTTCGGCATAATTATGTGTTGAGGTTGGATAGGATCTACACGTCTCGGGTAGTGGAAATTAAGAGAGTGCAGTATGTGGATTTTGGGTTTTCGGACCACCGAGGTGTATTGTTTGAAGGGGTATGGGAGGGGTAGTTCGTGTTTTTAAAGGGTTTTGGAAGCTGAATGTAGCTTGCTGGGTAGAGAGGGGAGGAGTTTTCCAGGGGTGGTGGGGGTCTTTGTGGGGAGGGAGGAGGATGCAAGGAAGTGTGGTGAAATGGTGGAATGAGGTAGGTAAGGAAGAAAAAAAAAAAGTTTAGGGGAGGGTAGGGCGGGAGGCCGTGAGGATGAGGTTTGGTTATCAGAGGTACCTGGAGGGGTTGTTAGAAGGGTATTTAGGAGGGGCTTGGGATGGTAGGCATGAAGGTGAAGTTCAGGAATTACGAGATAAGTTGAAGGAAATACAGTTAGAACGGTTTCAGGCATTACGGGTGAGGAGTGGAATGGAGGAGGTATTGTGGGGGAATAAGGTGTCGCGGGTGGTCCTGAGGAATTTTCAGTCGAGGAGGAAACGGATGATGATAGAGTCGTTGAAGGTGGATAAGGAGGGGGGAGGGTATCAGGTGGGTAGTATACTACGGACGACGGAAGGTATGGTGGGGTATGCGGAAGTTTGGTTCAGAGAAAAATTCGCATCTCAGGAGGGTTCATTGGAGGTGAAACAGGAAGAGGAGGTATGGGAGGCAGTGAAATGTTTAAATTTGGGGAAATCTCTAGGAATCGATGGGTTACCAGGAGATTTTTATGTTTCGCATTGGCAGGTTTTGAAGGACGTTTTAGTTCCGCTCATGAATGAATTAAGAAGGGCTGAACAAATGGGGGAGTCGATGCGAACAGGGGTTATAGTGTTGGTGGAGAAGTCAGGGACAAAGGTGGGCCTACAGGATTATCACAGCATAGCTTTAATGACAACAGATTATAAAATCTTCGCGAAGGTATTGGCAAATAGGATAAAGTCGGGGCTAAAGAATTGTTTGCATAGGGGTCAACTGGGGGTGCCTGGGAGGAGTATTAGAACGGGGCATAGGCAGATTAGGCAATTTATAGAGGAGTCGCAAAAGGGAGGGGTCTTGGGAATAGATTGGCAAAGTGCATATGATAGGGTAGATAGGGTTATGTTGGCATTAACTCACTGGCAGACTTAGAAGAAAGGAACGAGGGGCATAGATGGAGCACCTGAGAAATGCGGATGAGATGATTACCAATTTCAGTGGCAACAGCAAGAGGGTTTGCTATATCAACACCAGCAAACTGAAAAACAGGAGCCGGGTCGGGGGAGAATTTACCACTTAATTTCCACACTTTCTTCCAGACTGCACTCATCGAGGAAGCCGAAGTGACAGTAGAAACATAATCTCGCCAGCAAGTGCGTTTAGCATCACGTATGACATGGCGAGCAATAGCTCTCTTCTGCTTGAAATCAAGGAGTCTTTCTGTGGTTCTGTTATACTGATACCTGCCCTATGCAGCGCGTTTCAAACGCACTGCCCGAGCACAAGCAGGAGACCACCAACGCACACACTTCTGAGGATGCTTGCCCGAGGTTTGGGGAATAGAATGTGAAGCCGCTGTGAAAATGGAGGACGAAAAGAGATGTAAAACCTCATCAATGGAGGACGAGGTAGGAACCTCATGAAAGGCAGTAAGATGTGCGTAAAGGTCCCATTTCGCCCGGTCAAATTGCCAGTGTGGGCAAAACAGAGGGGACTTAAGGATGATTGGGAAATGATCGCTGTCATGTAAGTCCGGGAGGACAGACCAGGTGAAGTCAAGGACAGTTGATGAAGAGCAGATGGAAAGATCGATGCAGGAGAAAGAATGAGTTCGGGGATCAAAATGGGTAGGAGTACCCATATTTAAAAGCTGGAGGGAAAGAGAAGCAAGAAATGCCTCCAACTGAATACCACGGGAGTCACAGTGGGACCCTCCCCAGAGAAAATGGTGTGCATTAAAATCACCAAGTAATAGAAGGGGTGGCGGTAAGGAAGAAACCAGAAAATCAACATCTGGGAAAGACAATGCCCGCGAAGGGGAGTGATATAAAGAACAGAGTGTATACCACTTATTCAAGTGGATATGGGCTGTGGTGCAATGCAAGGAAGAAGGAACATAGAGCTGATGGTATGGAACACCAGTGCGTATAAGAGCACTTTCGTTAAAGGTTCCATCGGAAAAAGGATCCGATGAATATAACAAATCATAGCGTGAAAAGGGCCTGATAACAGTGGATTGTAATTTGGGTTCTTGCAAACAGACCCCAACAGGAAAAAACTGTGAGAGCAACACCTGAAGTTCACCCCGGTTACCCCTGAGGCCTCAGATATTCCACTGCAAATAAGCCATGATTTATGGAGAGAAAGATATAATATAGGTAGTAGGTTGGTAGACAGCAACCACCCAGGGAGGTACTACCGTCCTGCCAGGTGACTGTGAAACAGAAACCTGAAACTGTTTTACATGATCGTAGGATTGCTGGTGTCTTTTTTCTGTCTCATAAACACGCTGGATAACAGGTATATCTAGCTACTTCTACTTACACTTTAGGCCATACTACACAGGCATGCACATGCATATATTTACATACACACATCTAGGTTTTTCTTCTTTTTCTTAATAGCTCTTGTTTTTTTATTTTCTCTATTGTCCATGGGGAAGTGGAAAAGAATCTTTCCTCCGTAAGCCATGCGTGTCTTATGAGGTGACTGGAGTGCCGGGAGCAATGGGCTAGTGACCCCTTCTCCTGTACACATTTACTAAAAAAGAGAAGAAGAAAAACTTTATAAAACTGGGTTGTTTGAATGTGCGTGGATGTAGTGCGGATGATAAGAAAGAGATGATTGCTGATGTTATGAATGAAAAGCAGTTGGATGTCCTGGCCCTAAGCGAAACAAAGCTGAAGGGGGTAGGCGAGTTTCAGTGGGGAGAAATAAATGGGATTAAGTCAGGAGTATCTGAGAGGTTAGAGCTAAGGAAGGGGTAGCAATAATGTTGAAGGATCAGTTATGGAAGGAAAAGAGGAATATATATGTGTAAATTCAAGGATTATGTGGATTAAAATAAGGGTCGGATGCGAAAAGTGGGTCATAATAAGCGTGCATGCACCTGGAGAAGAGAGGAGTGTAGAGGAGAGAGAGAAATTTTGGGAGATGTTAAGCGAATGTATAGGAACTTTTGAACCAAGTGAGAGGTAATTGTGGTAGGGGACCTAAATGCTAAAGTAGGAGAAACATGTAGAGAGGGTGTGGTAGGTAAGTTTGGGGTGCCAGGTGTAATGATAATGGGAGCCTTTAATTGAACTTTGTATAGAAAGGGGTTTAGTTATAGGTAATACATATTTTAAGAAAAAGAGGATAAATAAGTATACAAGATATGATGTAGGGCGTAATGACAGTAGTTTGTTGGACTATGTATTGGTAGATAAAATACTGTTAAGTAGACTTCAGGATGTACATGTATATAGAGGGGCCACAGATATATCAGATCACTTTTTAGTTATAGCTACAGTGGGAGTAAAAGGTAGATGGGATACAAGGAAAATAGAATCAGTAAGTAAGAGAGAGGTGAAGGTTTATAAACTAAAAGAAGAGGCAGTTAAGGTAAGATATAAACAACTATTGGAGGATAGATGGGCTAGTGAGAGTGTAGGCAATGGGGTCGAAGATGTATGGGGTAGATTTAAAAATGTAGTGTTAGAGTGTTCAGCAGAAGTTTGTGGTTACAGGCCAGTGGGTGCGGGAGGGAAAAAGAGCGATTGGTGGAATGATGATGTATAGAGAGTAGTAAGGGAGAAAAAGTTAGCATATGAGAGGTTTTTACAAAGTAGAAGTGATGCAAGGAGGGAAGAGTATATGGAGAGAAAAAGAAAGGTTAAGAGAGTGGTGAAGCAATGTAAAAAGAGAGCAAAGGAGAGAGTGGGTGGGATGTTATCAGCAAATTTTGTTGAAAATAAGAAAAAGTTTTGGAATGAGATTAATAAGTTGAGGAAGCCTAGGGAACAAATGGATTTGACAGTTAAAAATAGGAGAGGAGAGTTATTAAATGGAGAGTTAGAGGTATCGGGAAGATGGAGAGAATATTTTGAGGAGTTGTTAAATGTTGATGAAGACAGGGAAGCTGTGATTTCGTATGTAAGGCAAGGAGGAATAACATCTTGTAGGAGTGTGGAAGAGCCAGTTGTGGGTGTAGGGGAAGTTCGTGAGGCAGTGGGTAGCATAAAAAGGGGGTAAGGCAGCTGGGATTGATGGGATAAAGATAGAAATGTTAAAAGCAGGTGGGGATATAGTTTTGGAGTGGTTGGTGCTATTATTTAATAAATGTATGGAAGAGGGTAAGGTACCTAGGGATTGGCAGAGAGCGTGTATTGTTCCTTTGTATAAAGGCAAAGGGGACAAAAGAGAGTGCAAAAATTATAGGGGAAAAAGTCTGTTGAGTGTACCTGGTAAAGTGTATGGAGTCTACCTGCCTACCTGGAGAGAATTCCAGGGGTCAACGCCCCCGCGGCTCGGTCTGTGACCAGGCCTCCTGTTGGATCAGAGCCTGATCAACCAGGCTGTTACTGCTGGCCGCACACAGTCCAACGTACGAACCACAGCCCGGCTGATCAGGTACCGACTTGAGGTGCCTGTCCAGTGCCTGCTTGAAGACAGCCAGGGGCTTGTTGGTAATCCCCCTGATGTATGCTGGGAGGCAGTTGAACAATCTTGGGCCCCTCACACTTATTGTGTTGTGCCTCAATGTGCTAGTGGCACCCCTGCTCTTCATTGGGGGGATGTTACATCGCCTAACGAGTCTTTTGCTTTCGTACGGAGTGATTTTTGTGTGCAAGTTTGGTACTAAGCCCTCGAGAATTTTCCATGTGTATATAATAATGTATCTCTCCCGCCTGCGTTCTAGAGAGTACAGGTTTAGGAACTTCAAGCGTTCCCAGTAGTTGAGGTGGTTTATCGCACTTATGCGTGCGGTGAAGGTTCTCTGCACATTTTCAAGGTCAGCAATTTCACCCGCCTTGAAAGGTTCAGTTAGTGTGCATCAATATTCCAGCCTAGATAGAACAAGCGATCTGTAAAGTGTCAACATGGGCTTGGCATCCCTGGTTTTGAAGGTTCTCATTATCCATCCTGTCATTTTTCGAGCAGATGCAATTGCTACATTGTTATGGTCCTTGAAGGTGAGATCATCTGACATGATCACTCCCAGGTCTTTGACATTAGTTTTTCGCTCTATTGTGTGGTTGGAATTAGTTTTGTACTCCGATGAGATTTTAATTTCTTCACGTTTTCCGTATCTGAGTAATTGAAATTTCTCATCATTGAACTTCATATTGTTTTCTGCAGCCCATTTAAAGATTTGGTTTATGTCTGCTTGGAGTCTTGCAGTGTCTTCAACGGTGGACACTGTCATACAGATTCGGGTGTCATCTGCAAAGGAAGACACAGCACTGTGGCTTATATCCCTGTCAATGTCTGATATGAGGATGAGGAATAGGATGGGAGCAAGTACTGTGCCTTGTGGAACAGAGCTTTTCACAGCAGCTGCCTCAGACTTTACTCTGTTGACTACTACTCTTTGTGTTCTGTGTTAGGAAATTATAGATCCATCTACCAACTTTTCCTGTTATTCCTTTATCACGCATTTTGTGTGCTATTACACCATGGTCACACTTGTCAAAGGCTTTTGCAAAATCTGTGTATATAACATCTGCATTCTGTTTATCTTCTAGAGCATCCAGGACCTTGTCGTAGTGGTCAAGTCGTTGGGACAGACAGGAGCGGCCTGCTCTAAACCCATGCTGTCCTGGGTTGTGCAATTGATGGGTATCAAAATGGGTGGCGATCTTGCTTCTTAGAACCCTTTCAAAGATTTTTATGATATGGGACTTTAGCGCAATTGGTCTGTAGTTCTTTGCTATTGCTTTACTGCCCCTTTGTGGAGCGGGGCTATTTCTGTTGTTTTTAGTAGCTGCGGACGATCCCAGTGTCCATGCTCCCTCTCCATAGGATGTTAAAAGCATGTGATAGGGGCTTCTTGCAGTTCTTGATGAACACGGAGTTCCACTAGTCTGGGCCTGGAGCGAAGTGCATGGGCATGTCATTTATTGCCTTTTCGAAGTCATTTGGCGTCGTGATGATGTCAGAAAGGTATGCGTCTGTCAAGTTCTGTGGCACTCTCATGAAAAAATCATTTAGGTTTTCGATTTTCAGTCTGGTTAGTGGCTCGCTAAAGACTGAGTCATACTGGATTTAAGTAACTCACTCATTTCCTTGCTGTCATCTGTGTAGGACCCATCCCGTTTAAGTAGGGGCCCAATACTGGTTGTTGTTCTCGACTTTGGTTTTGCATAGGAAAAGAAATACTTAGGGTTTCTTTCAATTTCATTTATGGCTCTTAGTTCTTCCCGTGTCTCTTGATTCCTATAAGATTCCTTTAGTTTTAATTCGATGTTTGCTATTTCTCTGACTAGTGTCTCCCTACGTATTTCAGAGATATTGGCCTCCTGTAGCCGCTCTGTTATTCTGTGCCTTCGCCTGTATAGGGAGCGCCTCTCTCTTTCTAGTTTGCATCGTCTCCTCCTTTTCCTTAAGGGAATTTGCCTAGAGCAAACCTCAAGTACCACAGAGTTAATTTGTTCTAGACATAGGTTGGGATCCGTGATGCTTAGGCAATCTTCCAAGTTTATATCATTTAGGACTTGGTTTACTTGGTCCCACCTTATGTTTTTGTTATTGAAGTTGAATTTGGAGAAAGCTCCCTCACGGCTGATCACATTTTGTTGATCTGGGGCTCCCCGCATGCATGTCTGGACCTCTATTATGTTGTGATCTGAGTATATTGTTTTTGATATGATGACATTTCGTATCAGATCATCATTGTTGGTGAAGATGAGGTCCAGCGTATTCTCTAATCTTGTGGGCTCTACTATTTGCTGGTTTAAGGTGAACTTGGTGCAGAGATTTAAAAGTTCATGCATGTGTGAATTTTCATCTGAGCTGCCTCCTGGTGTTATCTCTGCTACCACATTGTTTGCAATGTTCCTCCATTTTAGGTGCCTGAGGTTGAAATCCCCAAGTAGCAACATGTTGGGGGCAGGAGCTGGAAGATTTTACAGACATTGGTCAATTTTCAGAAGCTGTTCCTGGAATTGTTGGGACGTTGCATCTGGAGGCTTGTAGACAACCACGATGACCAGGTTTTGATTCTCGACCTTTATTGCTAATACTTCAACTACATCATTTGAGGCATTTAGTAGTTCTGAACATATAAGTGACTCTGTGATATACAGGCCAACCCCCCCTTTTTGCCTGTTCACTCTGTCACACCTGTATAGGTTGTAGCCCGGGATCCATATTTCATTGTCCAAGTGATCTCTTATGTGGGTCTCTGTGAAAGCCGCAAACATAGCATTTGACTCTGTAAGCAGTCAACGAATGTAAGGTACCTTGTTGTTTGTTGCTGGCTTTAGACCCTGTATATTAGCAAAGATGAATGTAGTTGGATTGGTGGTATGGGGGGTCTTTTTTCCTGGCTCTAATATCTGTTGTAATGGAGTGGAGGCCACTGACTGTGATTCCACTCCAGAAATGATTGCAGTTGGTGTACAATTTCTGTCATTTCCTGCCAGCTTTTTTCCTTCCTGGCACTAAAAACCTCTCTCTCCTGAGTGGCTGTGGCTACCCTGATTTTGCCATGGTCTGGATGTTCTGTGTCGCCTCGTACCCTTTAGGTGGTATGCCTGGCAATATAAGTTATAGCACTGTCTTTCCTGAATTGATGTGTGGCACATTTCAGGGTGGAAAAACTTACAGGACGGGAGGTTGCATTTTCTGGGGTGATCATAATTGCATGTTCCATCTGATTTCCCAGATTTTCCATGCCTGCAGATACCAAGTGCATAATATTCACATAGGCCTGGTTTCCGTTTGCCCTGGTTTTTTGTGACTGTGTTCCCCATTGGTGGGTGTGTTCCTGTCTCATGTCTGTCTTCGTTACTATTGCTAACAATGGAGCCTTCAACTGTTTCCGGTAATTTATCTTCAGTATTTCCCTGAGCATCCTCTTGTTTACTATCTACCGTGGTATTACTTGCATTAATTTTCTTATCTCACTAGTATTGTCTCTTGTTAATTATTGCGTCATAATTTCTGTGAGTTTCGTTGTGTTACTAAGTATGCAGTAAGTATAATTTGTTAAAGTTATCTACTGTTCCAATATTCCACCAAGTCGTAATTTTTAAAAGAATTTAATTTTTTTTTTCACCCCAGCATTGTCCATGTGTTGCTTAATTTTTTTTCTTGTTAATTGTTGTGTTTCACCAAGTGTTCTATCCCAGAGTTATCATTTTTTTTATTAATTTACCCTTGTTTGTTAATGTTAATTGTGTAATTAATTTTGCTTGCCCCAGCAACTACATATTGTTTTCTCCTCCAAGCAATTTTTAACCTTTTCCCAAGAATATTCCTGCTAATTCTTATCTGTTGCAGTCAGTGTAATTCCTTCCCATTGCACCCAATATTGTTTGTGTACTTGTTCTTTTTGTATAGTGCTAATGTGCCTTCATTTTGCAGAATAGTGAAATAATTTAATGAAGATATTAATTTTCTCTGCTCAGTAATAATAACATGCAAAAGTTAGCAAGAGCATAACTTTCTGTAATCAGTAAGTCATCAATCATGTGCCTTTGATGAGTATACTTCAGTTCTGTAAGTGTTCAACCATTTTCTTGTCATTAATTTTCATTTGTTTTCATGTGTTGTTGAACAAATTCACTCTTAAGTTTGTTTAAAGTCAGTGTTCTCAGTAAATTGTTTAGTAACTGTTTCATTGAGTTACTTTGCTTTGCTTACAATTAAGAGTAAGAGTGTTCAAACCATTTTATTTCTAATATCTTTGTTGTGTGCAAATAATTTTCCCCAGTGTCATTTTAAACCATTGAAATATCCTGAAATTGATTTTGTGTAAATTAAATTCCCAGTATTCACCTTGTTTTTATCAATTTTGTTGTGTTTAATTGCTCAAGTAACTTGTCATTTTCTAAGAGTAATAAGTAATATTCCAGTGAACTTTCTAAGTGATTAAAGCAGTAAAGTTATTTTATAAGATTGTTGCCCTTGTCATAACCATTATTGAATTCTTTTAATTAGTTGTGCATTTAATTTGCTTTTACTGTGTTGCAATTTTTGTTATTTAAAAAGAAAAGAAAACTCCTTTTGCAGTTAGTTAAAGTTAAAGCTAGATTGTTTTTATTTTAGTGTGTTGAATTTTTTGCCAAGTCAATTTCCAGTGAGTTATCTTTTCTTTAGTGTTTTTGTGCAGTTATCCTCGTTACTCATACAGAATAGTTAATAATTCCTACCAGTTAAGCTGTATTGTGCTGTATACTTCCGTTAATTTTGCTTTCATTTAAATTCCCGTTTTATTGCTCGAAGTCATGTCTCTAGTAAATTCAAGTGATAACTATGTGTTTGCTGCCAGTAAAGGCAATGAAGCTCAAGTAAATTTGTGCAATAATGTGTGTGCTGCTATGCAGAGCCATAATGATAATGAATCAGTGAAAAGTTCTTATAGTCCCTTACTGACAAAGTCTCTAGCCTTTGAGCAATGTGTTTGTTCTCCCAGCTTGTATCAGAGATTTCCTAGAGTGATGCGGAATGTGAAGTTCAGATTAGTTCTCTTAGATGTGTGTCCTATTTGTTAACGTTGCCAAGTGGTAAGGCACTAATAAGAGTACTGTCACTCCTGTCTGGAATTCAGTCCCTACAATATCTTGCATACAAGATAGCGTTCAGATGCCTAGGGTGCCGGAGGTATCCTAGACCGCCTTGAGTACTGAGTCTATTCTTGCAATGTTACTAGTTCAAGTAGTAGTTCCTCTCCAGGGGAAGCTTTGTTGAAGAAAGACTATTTGAATGAGTTATAGCATCTCTCGCTGATGCAAAAGCAATTGCAGAAAGCCGTTTCTGTTGCTAGTGTATTCACTAGAGTGCCAGTTGTTGTCCCTTGTGTTCCAGATAGTGATCTTTCCAGTTGACAGTAATCCCTTGCAGAGTAAAGTGTCGTGTGTCAAGTAATTATTACCTGCAGTAAGAGATAGTGAGAGCCGTTCTCCTTTGCTCATACTTTGTGTTATTGAGCTAACTATTCCAACCAGGAGAGATCCATCCACTCCACCGAGCCTGTTCATTCCTTCAGTAGGAAAGTGATTATAAGTTAATCAACACCGAGTTTGTTCATTCCTTCAGAAGGAAAGCAATTATAAGCTAATCAACTCAATTATTATTATTATTATTATTATAATCAAATAGAAGCGCTAAACTACAGGGGTTATACAGCGCTGCAGGTTATTGTAGGATGCAGGGAGAGTGGGTTGTAAGAGGGAGATGGATGATTAGTAGGGTATGGAGTGCAAGATGATGATGGATAGTGCAGGGGTGGAGGGTAGCAAGAGATCGAGGTAGAAGGGACTGAGGGAGGTGCTAGAGGTATAATCTTCAGAGTTTGTGTAGTAAGTCAGTTTCTGTCAAAAAGTCAATGAGAGAGTCAGGATTAAAGGAGGGTCCATCTGCAAGAAGGGAAGGTAAAGAAAGGGCCGCAGAGCGAAGACGTCGTTGGAGGTAAATTCTGCGTGCTCATTGGTAGAGTGGGCAGTCCAACAGGATATGTCGAACAGACACTGGAACCTGACAATGCTCACAGAGAGGGGTAGGGAGCCTCTCCATGAGATACCCGTGAGTAAGACGAGTGTGGCCGATGCGAAGACGGGAGAGAGTAGTCTCCCAACCTGGACATTGGTGACAAGAAGAAGGCCAGAAACCTATAACCGGTTTAATAGAATGAAGTTTGTTATTCAGCAGGTCAGACCAGCGTTGTTGCCAACTGGTGCAAAGGTGGGTAGCAATGACCGCAAAATAGTCCGTGAAAGGAACACCTCTATATGAAACTGGAAGGTCATGTACTGCTGACCGCGCAGCAGTGTCTGCCTGTTCATTGCCCTGTACGTCAACATGACCAGGGACCCAACAAAAACAATATCTTTGTTGCTAAAGATACAGCGTAACCAAAGGTGGATACGAAGAACTAGGGGTGAGGTGTATCAATTTTACGGATAGCCTGTAAAGCACTAAGGGAGTCTGAAACGACCACAAATGGTGATCAGGCATAGATGCAATATGGATAAGTGCCACAAGAAGGGATACAATTCAGCCGTAAATATGCTAGCCGAGGGTAAAGATGCCCTCATACAACGCTGTCCGGAAACACTGCTGCAATCCGACGCCGTCAGATGACTTTGAACCATCTGTGTATACTGAGATGGCATGGGAATGAGAACGGAAGTGATCTAGAAAGAAAGAGCGAGAACGCCGAGGTAGTTGGCTCGCAAGAAGAATAGAACAGACGACAGGAACTTCCAAGGGGTAGGAAAGGAGATGTCACATGAACATATGAGGTGGGAGCTGAAGAAGACATGAGGAATGTAGACGAAGAAGGCAGTAAGCAGGCGACAACAAATAAACGCCCTAACATCTGTAACAATCCTATACATGGAAGGATTGCGGAGGTCATGAGAGCGAACATAATAGCGAATGCAATGTGCATCTCAACGATCGGACAAGGATGGAATGTTCCTTCTACATAGAGGCTCTCAACCGGGGAAGAACGAAAAGCTTCAAGGCATAAGCGTAATCCCTGGTGATGGATGGGATTAAGGCTGGAAAGAGTGGCAGGAGAAGCTACCAATATATCTGGTCACCATAATCGAGTTTCGATAAAATTAGGGCCGAATGTAGGCAAAGGAGAGTTCTACGATCAGCCCCCCATGAAAGATGTGTGAGGGTTTTAAGGAGGTTCAGCCGGCTATGACAAGTCGCCTTCAGAGAGGTAATGTGAGGTTTCCAGGACAATCTGCGGTCAAACAGGAGGCCGAGAAACCTGACTGTATCACGTTCTGGGATACGTGAGCCGTATAGGTACAATGGATGATCAGAGACCACTGAACGTCTAGTGAACGTAATTTGATGAGTTTTGCCACTAGAAAATTTAAACCCGAGTGGTGGCCCAATCAGAAACCGATTGATGGCATGCTGGAGGAAAACTGCAATGAGGTGACAGTCAGCACCTGCACAAGCTATAGCAAAGTCATCCACATAGAGCAATGACCAAATATTGGATGGGAGAACAGATGCCAGATTATTTATAGCAAGCAGAAAGAGTGTTGTGCTCAGAACACATCCCTGGGGGACACCTTCAGCTTGGACAAATTCCGGGAGAGTTCATTACTAACCCGGACCGAAATGTCTGTCAGTTAAGAAGGCCTTAAGAAAGAATGGTAGAGTTGCCTCGGAGGCCTAAGGAGTGGGCCTGGGCCAAGATATTATATCTCCAAGTTGTTCATAAGCCTTCTCAAGGTCGAAAAGATAGTGATAACCGAATGGTTATTCGCAAAGGCATTAGAATATACGTATCCAAGCGCAGCAAGGGGTCAATGGCAGAACGGCCCTTACGGAAGCCATATTGACTAGGGAGAGACTATTGTGAGTCTCTAAATACCACATCAAACGTCTATTAACTAGACGTTCCATCACCTTGCAAATTGCACTGGTAAGAGCGATGGGACGGTAGTGAGAGGAATCACGTCCCGTAGTACCTGGTTTTCGAAAAGGGAGAACAATAGCAGACTTCCACAGCTGGGGAAGAACTCCTTGGACCATATGAAAATTAAAGAGTCGTAAGAGGACAGTAAGAGCAGACTGATGTAAATGCTGAGCATACGAATATGTATGCCATCTTGGCCCAGCTGCCGATGATCGGCAAGCAGAGAGTGTTGCCTCCAGTTCTTGAAAGGTAAAAGGCACATTATAGGATTCTTCTCTAAGAGAAGAAAATCTAAGGGCTTTAACTCGCTGGCAGACTTAGAAGAAAGGAACGAGGGGCATAGATGGAGCCCCTGAGAAATGCGGACGGGGATGATTACCAATTTCAGTGGCAACGCAAGAGGGTGTGCTATATCGACACCAGCAACCTGAAGAACAGGAGCCGGGTCGGGGAGAATTTACCACTCAATTTCGCACTTTCTTCAGACTGCACTCATCAAGGAAGCCGAAGTGACAGTAGAAACGTAATCTCGCAAGCAAGTGCGTTTAGCATCATGTATGACACGGCGAGCAATAGCTCTCTTCTGCTTGAAATCAAGGAGTCTCTCTGTGGTTCTGTTATACGATATCTGCCCCATGCAGCACATTTCAAACGCACTGCCCGAGCACAAGCAGGAGACCACCAAGGCACGCACTTCTGAGGATGCTTGCCCGAGGTTTGGGGAATAGAATGTGAAGCCGCTGTGAAGATGGAGGACGAAAAGAGATATAAAACCTCATCAATGGAGGACGAGGTAGGAACCTCATGAAAGGCAGTAAGATGTGCGTAAAGGTCTATTTGCCTGGTCAAATTGCCAGCGTGGGCAATGAGGAGGTGGAGAAAACAGAGGGGACTTAGGGATGATTGGGAAATGATCGCTGTCATGTAAGTCCGGGAGGACAGACCAGGTGAAGTCAAGGACAAGTAGATGAAGAGCAGATGGAAAGATCAATGCAGGAGAAAGAATGAGTTCGGGGATCAAAATAGGTGGAGTACCGTATTTAAAACATGGAGGGGAAGAGAAGCAAAGAAATGCTCCAACTGAATGCTACGGGAGTCACAGTGCGAACCCTCCCAGAGAAATGGTGCGCGTTAAAATCGCCAAGTAATAGAAGGGGGGCGGAAGGGAAGAAACCAGAAAATCAATACCTGGGATAGACAATGCCCGCAAAGGGAAGAGATATAAAGAACAGTGTATACCACTTATTCAAGTGGATACGGGCTGCGGTGTAATGTAGGAAGAAGGGACATAGAGCTGATGGTATGGAACACCAGTGTATAAGAAGAGCACTTTCGTTAAAAGTTCCATCGGAAAAAGGATCTGATGAATAATCAATGCAGGAAAAGGGTCTGATAACAGTATTGTAATTTATTTACTGGAAAGAGACCCCAATGGGAAAACTGGAGAGCAACACCTGAAGCTCACCCTGGTTACCCCTGAGGCCTCGGATATTCCATTGCAATGCAATAAGCCATGATTTATGGAGAAAGATAGAAGTGGAAGGAGAGGAATCTATGGACTAGGGTTAGAAAAGTCCACGTGTGGAGGTAGCGGAAACCTGTAATCAGAGAGGAGGAGGACGTTGTGAAGGAAGGGGGTTGAGACGAAGAAGAGAGATGAGGAACCTCAGGTGGAGTAGTGTCCATCATCGAGTCTCTGAAATATATTCTGCAATAGCTTCCAGTGTTTCAGAAGTCAAAGATGCAGAATGTGGGACTACATTAGAAATGGAAGAAAGAAAATCAGGGAGTCTATAGACTGTACTAAATAGAGGACGAGGAGATAGAAGAGGAAACTGTCTGAAGGGACTTGGGAGGGAACAGGAGATGAAGGTAGTGTATGAGGAGGAGGATGAACCTCCACACAAGTTACAGAACTAGTCGGAGGCGAAGAACCTGGCAGTAGGGATTTTGCTGGGCTTATGAGAGGAGGGCGCTGAGGTTTAGGTGAAGGACGAGGACGTGTAGACTCAGAATTGGTGAGTGAGTAGAGGAAGGAGTGTGGATAGTATGGGAAGCGAGGTAGGGACCTCAGAGCCAAGAATATAAAAGGATTCGAGACAGGGGTGATTGAGGATGAGGCGACCACAGAGGAAGCCTGGAAGTTGGGACCCCAGAAGTGGGGCGACGTTAGCAATTCGAGAATAGGAAATGCGGGAAGTCTCCTTGAAGGATAGATGAGAGACAGCCATAGCATATAGAAGCCTTCCGCCTCTTTGAGACAACGGATTTCCGCTCATTCAGGTAAACCTGACAACAGCGAGAATACGATGGATGTGCCTCATGACAGTTAAGGCAAGAGGGAGGGAGTACAAGAAGAACTGGCATGGTCGTCAGCACCACAGACTGGGCATTCGGCCATGGACCTGCAATATTTCGCTGGATGACCAAAACGCCAGCAGTTTCTACACTGTTGCGTGTAGGGTCACCTTCGGACTTGTAAATGTTGACCTGCAATGTAAACCGAAGGTGGTAGTTCAACGGCAGTAAAAATGTTAAAGAGCTATATTGCAAGGATAATGTCTTCGCTTATTGGCAGGGAGGACAAAAGTGTCAACTTTAAGGATAGGGAGTTCTTGGAGCTCAAGCTGCTCGAAATGTCATCACCACATGTCTAAAATTCCTTGGACAATGGTGTGGGGCAAAATGCAGAACCACAACAAGAATTGAGGGAATGGTGCTTGTCAATAGTAACAGGAGCAGAATCTATGGTTGTAAGAAGAGAAAGATCACGAGCTTGGCCAGCATTCTGGACCGTGATGATGTGAAATGCCGCTCTTGGAGCGTGAAATGAGATGTCTTTACCAACATGGCGTAGAGAGCTTTACCAATACTATGGTCTGAAAGATAGGTATTAGGAGAAGGTGGTCGCAGAGTAAAAACTTTGTCCATTGAGTAGTTTGAAAAAGAGTTTAAGGGAAGTGCGTGACGAGCTGGTCGTTTCTGAGATGAACGAGAGGAAGCGTCGAATCGTCATGTGTGGTCTTGGTCGTTTGGGTGTGGGACCGGGGTGGTCCGATGGGAGACGGCGAGCGATTCGAAAATTGCCGCACCGTCGAGGGAAGCCGGAATCAAGGTCAGAGAAGAGCGAAGGTCAGACGTATCGAAAGGGCCAGTCGGGTCACCCGGTACCTGAAGCAGGTGACGAACCAGCACAGCAAGAGTACAGGGGCATGAGAGGTGTCAAAGATTGTCAGTTAACGAGGCGGGTCAGTACTGGGTATCAGGAAGGGGCCCGGGGTAGTGGGTTCATGGATTGGGTCAGCCATGGTTAGGTTACTTTTTTTTTATTTTTAAGAAAAAAGAAAGAAAAGAAAATAAAAAAAAAAGAATAAAAAAGGGGAACGTGGAAGAATAGCTCCTAGGAGGAATGAAAGGGAGTAAATCCCCCTCCGTGCCCAAGAGGACCTCAACACCGCAAGTAGGGGCAGATGCAGCATGGAACCCATGCCATACCCTACCCTTCATGCCAGTAAACCAGCAATCCGGGATAGCAACCTCACATCCACCGAGCCATCTCGGCGGACAAAGAGAGGCGGCCGGATATCCGCCCAAAAGTTGGCCACCACCCCGTACGGGCCCAAAAGATACCCAAGGGCCCCCCCGGTGCCCGGAGAGGGATCGGGACATCCCCAGGTGATCCCGATTCCACAGCAAACAACACCACCGCTAAGGACCTCAACGGAATGGGATGGACTACGATACCCTTCCCCTACCTAGGAACTAGAATGCCTAAGGAGAGAAGCTCCCAGGGTAAAACTGGGAAGGAAATAAGGGAGGGATGAGGGGGGAGGAGGAAAGGGAAAAGGGAGGATGGGGAAGATGGGAAAAGGGAGGGGGATTGGGGGTAGGGTTCGGTCTGAGGAAGAAGACCAAGAGGTCCAATTCCTCAGACCGATAGCCTCTTTACCGTGACAAGGAGCCCCCTTAA